>VYZQ01020202.1:0-15192 GCA_013400655.1 Mystacornis crossleyi
AAAAATTGTTTTACACGTAACTGGAGCTGAATCTTTTCCTTCGGAAAAGGTAAACAGAATTGATCTTTCTCTTTGTCCATATTTATCTTCAGAAAATCCTTTATACATTCTCTAATTTGTGTTAATAGTGAAAGTCCTCAGATGTACTCTATCCATCTCTTTGAAGGCTGGGACATAATTTCCATTAGGAAAGTCTAAGAGGAATATAAAGCAGACTTTTCTGAATATTTTTTTAACTAAATGAATAAAGACGCAGATGTAGACGTGGCTATGCAAGATTCAGAACCTGTCCCTGAAGAAAACCAAAGCTAATACAAAAGTATATTGATTTGGCTTGAACGCCAATGTTGCTCGGAGCAAAACCCCGCTCATTAAAGTGACTCCTCTGAAATAAAAGCAACATAAACGTTGTGTATTTTTGCCTCTCTGTCCACCTTCCCACTGCTGTCCCGTGTTCCTCTCCCCCGTTTCTCCTCGAGGGGAGGCAGTGTGGCTGTGCCCACCCAGACCCTGGGCTTTTGTTCTTTCCTTTAGCACAGCAGGTCGGTTGCTGATGGAGTGCTCTGGGTCTGGGTGTGCCTCGTCAGGAAATCACGGAGCAGGGACAGCCCTTGCCCTGTGAACTGGCCCTCGCTGTGGATCTTTAATCTGATAAATATTATCTCTCTGGTCTTGCCGTGGTTTTTCTTGTTCAAGGAGTTCAATAAGGAGAGGTTAAACCGAGCTTGTTTCACGAGCCACTGAGTGAACGCAGTTTGCCTGCCCCTCTCTGACCATTTATTCTTCAGGACCAATTAAAACTCTGCTCAATCAGGACAGGGAAGGACTTTCTGTTTCTGGACCAAAGCTCCAGACCAAATTCCAAGAATCCCATGGAGATTCCCAGCAGTGCTGGTTCCACGATGCTTTCTTTGGTAACAACTCAATCTGTCTCAGGGTTTTGTTGTCTCTTGCTGTGTGACAGTGGTATCAGGAAATAGTTGAGAAGAAAGAATATACTTTTCTTTAAAAAAAAAGAAAGAAAAAAAAAACAAAAACCAAAAAAACAAAACAACAATAGCAACAACAACAACAACAAAAAACCAAACAAAACAAACAAACAAACAAAAAAAACCAAGCAGCAAAGCTGCTTTGAATCCCCTGTTTAAAAATATGGCAGCTATTGAGATTTTTTCCTATATGTTTTTATTCACACCGTGAGGTTTTGTAACCAGCTACAGGTGGGTTTGCATTGTAACTAAGAAATGCCACGGCTCATCCTGATAGGATAATCTGTGTTATACAATTTAAAGAATTACTTAAAAACAGAGAAACCACACACATTCTCTCTCTCTCCAACAGGAAAATTTGGAGAGGGAGAAGAAAGCTTGCATTGGATACTGATCTCACTTGTGTGAATGGAGTGGCACTGAAGAAATAATACTGACATATGGAGTCGTGCAATCCAATTTTTGTAAAGAGATCATTGAGTATTCCTGCTGTGATCAGTCTAATAAATAATAATTATTTAAGGCTTTTGAATGCAAATAGCCATGGGCAAACCATCGGGTAGTACGTAAATACTTGAGAAGGAAAGACATGAAAGATATGGGTTTATTTCACTCATTTATGAAAGCTTACTAAGGATATGGCAATGTTGTCAAATACTTGTTAAACACTTCAATTTTATCTGAGTTTGGAATCCTCAGGCAAACCAGGCAAAGTGCTTTCTCTCCCTCTTTGGGATTATTCAGTATTTCTTATTTCTTATGCTGACCTCTGCAGAAATTCAGTGGAACAGAAGTAAAAATCAAATTTTCTCTCTCTTTCAAACTCCTTGACATCCGTTTAGTCATCTTCTGAAACGATGAAAAGAAATGAAAATACCTATTATTTCTGTAAATCCCTTTCTGATTCCTGCAGTGACCTTGTGCCAGAGCAGGTGGAGAAGAGAGCCACAGCAGAAGCATTTCCCACAACAAACTGTGCATTTCTCTTTAGAAAGTTTAGAAACAGTTTTTAAAGCCACTTCTGCCGCATTTGATTTTAATAATCCTTATTTATAATTACTTTCTGGTGAATCAGCAGGAGTTTCCATAGTTAAGGAAATCCATTTGTTGTCACGGATCGCGTTGATCAGAACTTTCCCAGTCAATGAAAAATGGAAATGCAGCTGTTGGCAATTTCTTAGAGAGGAAAGGAAATCTGAAGCAAAGAAGACTGGAATGCTGCATATTCACTGAATAATGACCCTGCAAAATTAATTTGTGTCTTATACCTCAGCTCTCCCTTTGTGAAGGGAAATACCGACTCCCTTATCTACCTCTTAATCATCAGCTTGCAAGTCAGGAGCTGATTTTGTATTTTTGGGCCATGCCCAGTATGGAAACCCAGCTGAAGTGCCTCCATACAGCACAAACAATCCCCTTTTAGGGACCCTCATTCCCTCCTTCCCTGCTCATCCCCGGGGCAGTTTTTGAGGCAGCACTGGCGGGCAGTGTTTCTGCAGCCCTCTTGAGGAGCAGACACGTCCACCCTGACCTGGAGGCTCTCCTTGCTGAGTTTGAGCAGTGGGTTAAGGCTGGAAATGCCCTCTGGGGTAACCCTGTGGGGCTCAGGGTTGCTCAGGCACACTCTGAATCCCGGAGGAGTTGTTCTGTTTGCCTCTGAGGCATCTGGTGACGGATCACTGAAATCTGCTCCTGTGATTTGCGCCTTATGTGGGTTCATTTCTGACAGATCTTACTAAAATAGAATAAACCCCAAAGTATTCCTGCAAGTAATTTCTTGTTTTTGCCTTGTTTTCAGGTTTTTCTATAGGTGTAGCTTTGCCCTGTGCTGCACAATAGATGTTCTGAGATCACCCACACTGAGCAGTTTTAAATCCCGGAGTGAGCAGGTCTTTCAATAATTTTTATCATTTTTATCAAACTATTTATCTTTTGCTTATCAGATACTTAGGATTTTTTTCTAAATTATGAGGAAATATTTATGTTTGACAGAGACATGGGAGAATGGAACAAACAGCTTTAATGTACCTAGTCAAATACTTATTTGTTTCTAGGACTGTCAGTGACATGCGTGAGGAACTGTCAGAGACAGAGAAGGTGGAATAATTAGAATAATCACTCTGAAATACTCAGCCTGTACTTTATTTTAGGTGTTTGGACAACCAGCAGGATCAATCTATAGCTAACAAAACTTATTGTTACAGGAAATTTCCTCACGATTCACTTTTAAAATTATTATTATTTTAATCTCCCACTTCGAGTGCAGAAAGAACGCCAGTAAAAGGATTATTACAAACCTTGTTATTTTCTACTCCAAGTATGAAGTGCAACACTTCCACATTTCCTCCCCGACCACAAGCACATCACATTCCCAGTTCTCAATGTGCTGGGAGTGTGGACAGGGCACGAGGGAGAAAACAACCTGTGTGTGCCAGAGGTTGGCCAGGCTGCTTCATACACACCCCAGAGAGGGTCTACATGGATTTTACAGCCTTCCTGGCTCAACTGTTGAAAACAGAGCAGAACAATGAGGGGTGTATTTGATGACAGAAAGGTTTGGCAGAATAAACCTCGGCTGCCTGTAATGCAGAAAATCTATAGTTTAGATTTGTAGCAGTGTTTGAAGATTATTCTCCATCTTACTCAAACTCTACTCCTATCATCGTTTAGAGTTTCCTGCAGTGCTAAAGTTCTTTCCCTCTCCCAGCACTGATCTGCTGGCCTACCCTTCCCTCTTTTTGGAGACTTTTTGTTGCAATATAACCTGACCTGGGTGAGAACCCCGGGGTGAGGGAGTGATAACCTCTGTGAAAAACTGAGCGTGGCAGCACTCGACAGAAGCAGTTTCAGACCTGATTATTGCAATCAAATACACAAATAACTTCGGGGCATAACTTATTCTTGTGTTTCACCTCGCCAGCTACCAAGGTATCAACATTTTTACAGTTATCCCTCTTTGTTTCACTGGCTAAACTGCAGATATTTGTGTTTTCCCTGAGCAAAAGGGCAGCTGTACGACATGCTCCGTGCTACTCGTGGCTGTTATCTGTCAGCATCCTGTCGTGGCTCAGTCTCTCCAGCTCCATTCAGAGCAACGTTCTGCTAGGTCATCTTTTACTGATGAATGCGAGAAACGTTCAAAAATAATAAATGGAGACTGATCCTTCAAGTGCAGGGCTAGACTGACGGAGACTCAGAGTGAATGGCAATGAGCAGGGCTCACAGAATGTCCCTCCGAGGAAAACCAGAGCAGCAGCAGTGGGCTTTCAGCTTAGTGCCACATTTGCTAAAGTCAGACTGCCTCTGGCTCAGAGAAGACAAAAATGCCATTATTGGCCTTCGGGAGAATGCTGGAGCAGTATGTGTGCTGTTCCTTCGGAGAGTGTTTGCTTCCCATCCGACACACACATTAAGAAGCGAGAGTAAATACTCAGATATCTTAATTATCTTGCTGCCTTTATTATGCTGCGCTCAGTTTTCATCGTGGGAAGCCACACGTGAAAGGCTTGCAGCATCAGCCAGACAGAAAGTCTGCTCTGCCTTCCTAGGAACAAAACAGAAATCACTTCTCGGACAGAGGTCAGCCCCGAGCGGGGTTCTGGTGTGGCAGCCTTCGATAACCCTGAATCTGCAGCATTAATTCAGAGTGCACACAGCTTTTATCTACAGTGGGCAAATGTGGGCCCCCCCAAGCCCCTGTAACCTTTCAAGGATAGGTTAAGGTTGGAAGTCACTGGCAGAGGGCTCATCTGCTACAAAGCAAGATGCTGAACTGCTTTTGGGTTTGCTTCCCTGTCTCTGCAGGCAGCGAGCTGCCGGCTCCTTCCGTCAGCAGCACAAATCCCATTTGCATTAATAATGCCACAGTCGATGCAGTGAGGTAAAAGATGCAATTAAATTTCCCTCAATAGACACAGAGCAGGTTGTAAAGTGCTAAAAAGTAAATCTGGCAAATGAAATTCCCAGATGAGCAAACCAAGTGCTGACATAGAGAGGAGGTTCCTAGGAAAATCGGGTTTCACTTGTGATAATTCAGTGTCTGATTTAGGAGATTTTTCCTGTAGAATAGCAGGCAAAACTATTTCATCATGTATTTAATCCCATCTAACATAAATTGTCTGAGAATTGTCCCATGTAGGTAACAAGAAAGACAATATTGAAATAAGGATTTCCTAACATTCTTCCCTTAGCAACTCCTAAATTATTTCTGATGCTCTGAGCCTTCCTCAGTCTAGACTTGCACTTTAGCTGCTGTCACAGAACCCTTCAAGACAAAAAAACCCCAAAGCACCACCTCCCCCCCAATCTAGCGAGGATGAGTTTTGCCTAATTAACAATAAACTGATTTTTGATCAGCATAGTTGAAAAAATTGTAACAGAACTTTAATGTGAACTAACTACTGCACTAGACGTGCTGGTCTTTGACTCTCAGTGATAAGAGGCTGCTATGGCATTTTGCTGATATTTGGAAGATTTCGTTAATGATCCCAAGAAGTCATTAAGTAAGCTTTAAAGGAGGCTAGACTAGACTAGACTAGAAAAATACGGTGTTTGTGTTTGGCAGGTTTCACTTTTTATCATTCCTAAAATTAGTCAGGGCCTTCTAACTCATTTTGATGTTACTTTAGCTTATTTTACTTGTAGCTAAAAAAGAGGGAAATGTAGAGAAAAATGTGTCTTATACAGGAAATTAACTTCTCAGGCTCTGCAGAAAAACTGTGTCTGTTGACATCTGATAGTTCCTGAGGTTTTTGCCACTATTCAGGCTGGATGTAGGTTCAAATTTGAACATGAAATCTCTCCAGTTGGGACTGTAACAGATCTCTGGTGGTCACACAGTACAGCAGAACTCCATCCCTTCCATGTTATTGAAATCCAAAGATTCTCCTCGACCAAAAAATATTTTTCTTTATATATTTCTGGTACTCCTTCATCTGCTGGGCACAGCAGAACGACCTTCCTTGGTGTTGCTTAACTTTCTGTCTCCTCTTGGGAGAGAGGCAGTTTGCAGAGGGGATGCTGGAGCTGAAAGCGAGCTGAGAAGGGAAGGGGAATATTCTGCAGCAGGAATATTCTGCAGCAGGAATATTCTGCAGCAGCACTGAAAATCCAGCTCTGCGTTCATCTGGAGCCATCCTGACCCCTGGCAGGGCGAACACCCCACCTCCTGCTCTGTGCATGGCTCCTTGCTCCTCTCTTCCCTCAAAAGCTGCTTTGAATCCCCTGCATTTAAAGATAGAACCCAAACTTTGTGTCTGGTTTTGTGCACAGAACTTCTCAACTGGTAATTAAGCAGCCGTTTAATTTGCAACGAGCGGCTTGCCTACCAGGAGAGACAGAGCAAGGAGGACTTGTTTGTTAATGATGTCGTCTCACTGTCGGGGGTTTGTGGCTGTTTTGTTCCCTCATTGTTCCTAACAGGCAGCGAGGGAGCTGAGACTGAGTTGTTCCTGCTGTGCAGGGAGCCTTTGGGATGGGATCCACCGAAAGCTTTGCATTTTAATCCGTCTGGTGTTTGCAGGAGAGACCGAAGAATTTTCTGAGGCTCCATAATCTCCTCTATTGCTGCATATTTTGCCGTGCCATTTACATCTAGAGCATTTTCAGACCATCTGGAGCAAATCTGTGTGCAAGAGGAAAAAATGGAAAAAGCCTCCGTGTTCCTTATGGAAATCTATTCCGTGAGCCCCTCCTCTGAGTGAGGCTCTCAGGTTTCCGTCGTGTTTTGATCAGGATGGATGGAACTCTGCTGCTTATGTAACAAAGCGACGAGTTTGCCTTTCAGAATCAGAAGTAGGGTAACCAAGCAACAAAAATCGTCCTTGCCCTGAACACAAACTGCTTTCTGATCGTTAGGATGCTAACACCAATACTTTCAAGAATTAAACACTGTGAGCAAGCAGCTTTCAGCCTTCTCATTCTCATTATGCTGTTTTAGTAATGCTCAAATATTTTTAAATCCTTTTTTGTTGTGCGGGGAGAAGCTACAGTCCGGCTCTTTGCTCTAACCCACACAACTTCCAGCTAAATGCTGTTGTTTTCCCCACCATCCTGGCTTGGTGTGTTTATCTGCATGTGTAGATCAGGATACAGGCTGAAGGCACTCTGGTTGAGTAGAATTTTATTCCATTAATTCAGATTTGTTGATACCATCCCAGTGCAGGCCTTTAAAAACTTAATGTGCATTTTCAAGCCAGGGTTTGCTGATGCCTCAACTGCTGCTTGGCCCAGTGGTCATCTCCAGGTAGGGGCTTTTAATAAGCCAAGAGCTCTCGGAAAACTTCGTGTGGTTGTCCACACACAGAACACAGGACAGGGCAGGCTTTGGTTGGAAAAGCACCTTGGGACACACGAGCATCATGGCACTTTCTTACACAGCAATATGTGCTGTATGTGGTAAAGGAATTCAGTTTAAAGATACCATTAAAATTAAAAAAAAAAAAAAAAAGAAGAGAATTTTGTAGTCAAATTTCAAACCGCAGATTTTTAGGGACAGCAAATGCCAAAAGGGGTTTTATCAACTGCGGAGGATGAAAATTTCCAGACTTATTTCAGTGTAGACTTTTCAGTTTTTAAGTTATTTCAATTTCTCTTCATGTAAACAAAGGCTTAAATAAGAAAGAGGACTGGTGTGGCCACAGAAGGCAACAGCAGGAATGGGGAGTCAACAAGGCCGTGAGGAATTTTGGTGTAGCCCTTGTTTCCTCAGGGGAGGTGGAACATGGATGCAAAGTTGGGCAATGCCTCGTTTCCTTCCCTTGAGGAAGGAAATGCCCTCTTTCCTTCCCCCCTGCCAGCTGGGGGCTGTGCCTGTGCCACAGGCAGAAATTTGGGGCTGTAAATTCACTCGTGCACTGCTACTGAGAGCTTTGGGAAAGGAAACTGTAGTTTGATGTGGAGGGAAGGTTGCCAGGTAAGTACACGCTGGAAACCAGCGCTGAAGACATTAACAAAAACAGGAATTCAGGAGAGGATAACCAAAACTCCCTAAACAAAATGAGAGGATGTGATTAGCAAAGAGCAGTCTGGCAAGTGGCCAGAGAGGAAGTATCTGGAATGAGACACTGCCTAGAGCAGCTGGAGGCAGCGGTGCCCACCAGAATGGAAACAGGGTTAGCCCCAGTTCCCAGTATCTGCAGACTGGGGCAGAGAAACTGAAGGATAAACGTGGAAGACCCTAAATAGGAGGAACGGGAGAGGGTCTGTTGCAGTGACACAACTGAGGGGTGAGCTGTGTCTGCAGACCCCAGGGAGAATGTTCTGGGATTTGCATCCATGCACGCTTGGGCAGGACTAAAATCACATCGAGGCCGGAGCAAAGAAAGAGGGTTTGCAGGAAAAGTTATTCAGAAGATGAGATCCTGGCCAAACTGGGGCATTTGCTGTGTCACACTGACTTTAAAGGGAGGAGGGAACGAGGGCGAGTTTAGAGCAGCAAAATCCCCATGGCCGGGACAGTGGGAGCAGGGCTGGGAGCAGAGGGTGGGGGTGGGATGATGGACAGTGGAAGGTGAGCTGGGTACAGAGGGGACAGGGCTTGACTGCCTCACTGGATCCCATAGTTTTGGGATTTACAGCTCCCTTCCTTGCAGTCTGTGCTTTTCACATGCCACGTGGCACGTGTGGGGCTGTTCCTGGCCAAAGCACTCTCGCTGTGCCCTTCTGTGTGATGGCAAGTGCAGAACCTCACTGTGCAATGGCAATTCAAGGTCTTGGGAGAAATAACACCCAACGGGATTGGATTTATTTGGATGGGAGCAAAGAGTTGCATTTAACTGCAATACTACATCAATACTCCGCTGAGTTTTCAGTACGCTGTGCTTTAAAATTGATATCTTTATCAGTTCTGAACGAGTCCGTGCAAAGCCATTAGAGGTTATTAAAGTACAACTTCCCAAACTACCAAGAAGATGGCAAAATAAAAATCCAGGGCATGATCATGCTTGAGCCTCTTGGTACCTCAGTGAAGTGGGTACCAGTTCCTCCTCCCAGGGTTCCTGAGTTCCTTAATTAGTAGTTTAAGTGCAGAGTAATTTGGGTAGGCTCCTTATGCAATTACAGAAGTTTGAATTTAGCATTAATATTGCCTCTGGAACTTCACTGGTTTTCCTAAATTTTTCTTACCATCCTTTCTCCGTACTCTGGCTGCACTGGGCTGATTTCCACAGCTGAGCTCAGTTTTCTGTGTCGTCCTACTGAAGAACAACTCGAGATCTCTTGCTTTGCTTTTCATTAAGAAATTGATTGCTTTACTGAGACTAACAGAAAAGCATTCTTTTAGCAGCTTAAGATAAATCCATAGTGCTGGAGTTAAAGTAAAATGCATTTTCATTTGTTGTTTCCTTATGGCAAAGCCTCCGTAATTCTCTTAAATTTCATAAATTCATTGTGTAGGGACGTGAGGGAAGCACAGATGAGAACCTTTATCACAGCTCTCAAGAACTTCCCCTTTCCCTCTCAGGAATGAGCATTTCTGAGGGCTTCCACTTGCAGAGAGCTCATCCACACAGTGAATATTTTCTAAGAGCAAACTGAATTACATCCAAATGCAGCACGGGATGGAGGAACTGGGAAGTTTTTGTGGTTTTCCCAAGCTCTGCAGAGACCCGAGCCTTTGTGGGGAGCTGCTGGGGGCTGTGTGGGATGGGAGTACCCAGTGCCTCTGCAGGTAAAGGAGAGACAGACAATATTTCTAATTCCTCCACCATCACCCTGCGCTCCTGTCACCACCTCTGAAGAAGGAAGGGATGGGACTGTGCTGATTTGTCAGTGATTTCATAGTCCCAAACTTTCCAGTGTGTGACTTTCCCACGTGCCTGCGACGGCGAGGGAAGACGAGCACTCAATCAATGTGATTGATAAAGCAAACTTCGTTTATTGCAGTGTCAGTGACGCTTTTATACCTTCACATTTGCACACCCCACCCCCCTTGTGGTGATTTAGCCCTGCTTTTCCCTTCTTTCCCATCCTGTTGTGAGCTTTGCTAACTGCCAATGTCAGCACGTCCTTATCTCCTCTTTCTTGTTGACATAACTNGCACATGTGCAGTTTCTCCCTGGTCTTCCAACCATCCTTCCACACGTGCAGCTTCTCCCTGATCCTCCAACCATCCTCCCACACGTGCAGCTTCTCCCTGATCCTCCAACCATCCTCCCACACGTGCAGCTTCTCCCTGATCCTCCAACCATCCTCCCACACGTGCAGCTTCTCCCTGATCCTCCAACCATCCTTCCACACGTGCAGCTTCTCCCGGGCTCTGCCCAGGTTGGTGTTCCCCAGCCCCACACACCTGCAGAGTTACACCAGCACGTTATGGAGTTTTAGAGTGTTTCCTCTTTCACTCCCTTCTAAATAAACATTACACGTTGGACACCTACTGAGAGGAAAACTGCCACGAAATAGATTGAGAGTGAGACCGGCGGATACGGGATAGGATTTAATGGGAATTAAATATTTACAGAAGCTGATAGCTCTACGGATTTCTCTGCAGGGTCCTGGGGACAGAAACCCTCTCCCGGCTGGCCTGGCCCCAGCAGAGTGCTTAGGGCACAGTGGGAGTTTCCCTGAGGTAAGGGAGACTGGGGATGTGTGTGTAAGTGCTTTGCTGGACTTCAGCCCTGCAAACACTCTGCTTTCATTTCAATTCCTTCTTTAGTGTTTATTTTTATGTAAGGATATGGATCTTCACGGGTTCGTTGCCTCGGATTGTGACACCAGCAAGAGACAATATCAGTCTGTAGGTATCAGTCAATACCTACAAACTGAAATTAAGGCTGGGGTCTTTTTTATTTAATAAATATTTAACAACTGCGCTTAAGAACCGCTGAACCTCTTCCATTTGTAATAAATCACCTCCAAAAGCAAATTTACTTTTGGGCTAATGGGAATCGGTGTGTTCTGTTCTGTGATCAATTTTATGGAGAGAAAAAAAGAAAATTTGAAAGCTTACCTGAGTCCCTTTCAACCACCTCAGTCCACAGAGCCGCTTCAAGGGGAAATTAGTTCTGGGATGAGCTATTTTATTTAAATGACTGATTATGAGACAAAAAGTGTGAGATGTGAGTAAAGTCTCTGTCCGTGCTTGGAGGCCACTATAAAATAGAGTTTCTTTATTTAGCTCCTTTGGTGAAGACAGTAAGTCAAAATACTGGTTAATACTAATACATTCTCTATCAAAGCCTAATTGGATCAAAATAACTGACTTTAGTGAAACTATCATTAAATTTATAATTTATTTTGAAAAATGACCAAAATATGAATTAATAATTTACACAATTAGTTGGAATGCCAAAAATTTAACTTTTATTTTAAAAGAAGCAGCAGCACCACCAATAAACCTCCAACCAGGAGCATGAAAATCAGCGTGTTACAAAAAAAATCAGATATTTAAATAGCGTAAGATCATGAGACAGTTCATAGGACAACATTTACAGTTCTGAACCCTTGATGATGAAGATAAATAACAAATTAATACAAAATTGTGGGGTTTCAGAGGGAGTTTGAAACTTAAAGAACTTTTTTTTTTAATTCTTAAACATGTTTAAATGTCTCTTTCCCCCTTTTTTACTTAAATCCATGTTACTGGGTCCTAATTTTGCATATTCATAATATTGAACAGTCTGAGTGTCCATAAGTCCCCAGGGTTTTTCTCCCCTGGCAGTAATTGACAAAACTTTCAAGCTGTTTTAAGTCTAGACTTAATTCCACACATTTTCAGTGGAGCAAAGCCTTCTTTAATCACTTAAGTCCTGAATAAATACTTTATCCTTGCTTTAGACCACCTGTGTTAAAATGAGTTTATTTAATGCAGCAACCATGGCAGGGTCCTAACAGGGGAGCCACAGAGAGAGGGTGAAATAATAATGCAATTTGGACTAGAATTTCTGCAAGAGGAGTTTTGAGAAGCTGTGAAAAGAGAGAATTAATCCCTTTGGAGGTAAATTGATGGATGGAGGGAAGAGTGACTACAGAGGTCGCAGTGTTTTTCATTTTGATGGGCAGAATGGTGATAAATAAACCAGGTTTATCAAAAAGGAGGCAGGTTGTGCAGAAGTCAGATGTGTTATATTAGGGACCAGAGATCTTTGATGGGGGATGATTTATTTATTTATTGTACCCATTTCTGACTACCCTGAGTTGAAGGATGCTCTTAGATAAGCATCAGAGCTGAGGCTGACTTTGAATCAAAGCTCAAATACAAAACAGAGAAGCTGTAAGAACGTAAGAACTCAGTGTCAGCCTGGATGGTTTCTTGTGTCTAAAAGGAAGCTGTTGCCTGACTTGCTAAATTCAGTCTGCCTTCTCCACACTGGCCTCTTACAGCAGCAGAGTTGAAAAATAATGTTAAAATTTTTAAAGACGTGTGACCTTGTCTGACTTGTTTTGACAACAGGGGAAGGATGTGACTGCAGAGGGTGTGCAGGTCTGCTCAGCTCTAATTGCCAGACTTCCCATTTGTATTACTAAAGCGTTAAATAAATTGGTTTAAATCGTCCTCAGGTAAGTGATTGAAGAAAAAAAACCTGTAGGAGAAAACTGCATTTAAGCCCTGAGCATGGGTTGCTTTCATCACACATGCAATTAAAATTGTCAGCACTATTCTTTTGATTGGGGAGGATCATTTGTACAGCCATAAAATATTGAAAATAGAGATGGGATAGAAGTTCACAGGAGAGTTATTGCAAAGGTGGTTTTCAGTGTTTCAGTACTTGTTTAGTAATTTCTTATAAAAAGAAAAATTGAAACAAAAATCTCTGAAAGGCTGGAACCAACTTGCCGTGAAAGAACACAGCAACTTGACATAATTAAAACAATGCTTTCTGAAAGATAAAACGATAATATGAAAATGAACTGCAAAGTATTTTATGTTATTAAAAACCTCCTATTATTTAAAATCACGTCTGTGAACTTTTCCCCACGAGGACTGCATACCAAAAGTGAATTTTCTGTTACCAGGTCTAACTGAAGTCACAAGGCCTCGTTTTCAGGGACTTTTTGTGTTGTATGAGATGCACCCAACAGGAATAGTAACAACATTTAGTTGTTTTGGACCTCTTGTGGAGAACAGTGAGGGGAATGACCGACTGAAAAAAACCCTTTAAAGAAGGTTTTCCTTTAAGGTTGCAGGGATGCCAGCTCCTGACCTGCTGGGAAGGTTGGTGGGGAGAGGTTTCCCCCTTTCATCCACCTCGAGGCTTTGTTTGCCTGGGATCCCTGCAACATCCACGGTTTTTCATCAAATTAATGGGGATTAAAGCAGTCTGACTGCTGGGTTTTCAATGGAACTGCTTCCCATAGGATGCATCTTTACAGCTGGGCACTGCTCTGGAAGCCTCTTACCCACCTCGTGCTCGTCTAATCGTGCCCGTGCATTATTCACACACGTCTGTGCAAACAAAAATTATGTTCCTCTAGCAGATCTCAGTGTGAAGGCAGCCTGGAGAGTTCTGCAAGGTTCCAGGGCTCTTTGTCTTCATCCTCTGGTATTGTAGAGGTGTTCCCTCAGACAGGGCTTGGGTTTGCAAACACACCCCCTGCCAGCTGTTACAGAACCAGCAGAACAAAAAAAAATACATTATTGGAAATAACGTGAACAAGAGGACCGGGGGGATTCCACAGACCTGCCCGAAAATGAAAGACAAAGCTGAGGAACATTGATTTTATAGAATTTCTGCTGCCTAGCTCGTCTGGCTTTTCAGACTCTACAGCTGAAAGTTCAGCCCCTGAGGGCTCAGCCGGGGGCAGAGCATCCCTGTCCCTGCACTGCTGGAGCAGGCAGCTCGGAGAGTGTCCCAGCTTTCATCTCTCCCGTCCCTTTTTCTCAGCCAGTGACTCATACTGCAGTGCAACCAGAGGCATCCCATTTGCATCACCTATCAGCTTATTATTTAGGGCAAAGTAATTGTTGTTGGCATCTTAAAATACCCCACCGAGTCCTTCAGACGTCGCTCATGATTTCTCCTCTGAACCAAATCTCTTGAGCTTAAATCAGCTTAACACATCCGTGAAATCCCCTGGCTCTCTTGTTCACGTTATTTCCAATAATGTATTTTTTTTGTTCTGCTGGTTCTGTAACAGCTGGCAGGGGGTGTGTTTGCAAACCCAAGCCCTGTCTGAGGGAACACGTCTACAATACCAGAGGATGAAGACAAAGAGCCCTGGAACCTTGCAGAACTCTCCAGGCTGCCTTCACACTGAGATCTGCCAGTGGAACATGTTTCCAGAAATATGGAAATTTTCTCCAGAAGTAGAAGAAGGTTTCCAGCAGGACTGGTAGCTTAAGAGCAGACATTTGGGTATTTGGACCAAGCGTAGCAGTGAGCTGGAAATTGGAAAGTGCCTTTTTCCTCCCCTCTGGAGTTTTGTGTGAAAATAATTATTTAAACTTAAGTCGAACTCACCTTGTTTCTGTTTTTCCTGGTGGTTGAATGAATGAAAACCGATTTTCTTACAGAATACATCTTTTCAAAGTGACTTATCCTGATTTTTGACAAGGTTATCCCCAGTCTGTTTGATGAGTTTATGGTGCTGGTATCTGCAGGCCCTAATTGAAGGGGTTTCAGAACCAATCACCTTTCCAGATATTTTGCTTTTTAATGCTAACAGGAGAGCAGAGCCAGCACAGGGGAGCAAGGAAGGTGCAGAGCAGAGAGAGCAGCACATCTGTGGGTCGATCACACAAATTGCGTTGTCCAGCACATTTGTGGGGCACTTCAGAAATGTTCTGCTTTCAGATAAATCCACCAGCACCCAGTTCAGTTCCACCCCTCCTCAGGACGTGCAGCGTTTGGCAGGGGTTGGCTTTCAGGAGGTGCAGCTCCATCACAGGAGGATTCTGCTGCAACTCCGAGGCTTTTTTGGGGGTTTTTTGTCTGCCACTAAACCCCTGTGACAGGCCCAGAAATGTTCTGGGAGTCTGACTGTTTCTACCAAGAAAGTTTTATTTCGTTATCTCTGAAATTCTCTTTAATTCCTATGGAACCACTGCCGCAGGACCCGCTCCTGTTTTCTTACTAATGAAGCAAATTGGAGCAGGTTTTGATGTGTTTCTTCCCTAAGTTATGCTGTATGTCTGGGGAAACCTGTGAAGATTTCAGTTTAAATCCAATAAATTAGCTCGTTTAACATACCGGTGACAATTAAATAATCAGGAAAAAATGAGGCAAAACTTCTAATAAAATAGTCTGCTTTTTTTTTTTTTTTT
>VYZQ01020203.1:0-27676 GCA_013400655.1 Mystacornis crossleyi
GCAGCTGCTTTTCCTCCCTCCCTCCTGCCAGTGATGCAGAAAGTCGGCACGATTTGCATCGGCGGCACCAGTCCCGAGTGCCCTGCGCGCAGCCCGGGCCGGAGCCCGGGGAGCGCTGACCCGCCCCGTGCTGCTCCCCGGCCTCCGCGGGGCTGCGAGCCCGGCCGCACGCGGCTCGGGAGCTGACCTGCGGAAACTCTGGTGTTCTCACCCAGACTGAGCGGAAACTCAGGCACCCAGCGCGTCCCTGCCCTCGGGAACTCTCCAGCTGGGCACTTCCCAGCCCGGCTGGCGTGGTGGACACTGCTGGAATGCCAACCCGCTCCGAACCCGGCACCTCTGCGGATGGCAGGCACACACGGAATGCAGAGGGATGAGGCGTACGTTTGGGGTGGTAATTGTCTGTTTGCTAGAGCAAGGATGCCTTGCAAACGTGTCTTCTCCCCGTCCCTCTGACTGTTTTATCTGCGAGGCATGGAGGTCTCTAATGAAGGAAAGAGGAAAAAAAAAACAAACAAAAACCTGGCTTTAGAGTGGTGGAAAATAAAGCTGTGAAATAGAGGAGGCTGAGAAATGGGGGAAAAACCCAAACAACAATGAAAAGGAATCAAAAAATCCCCCCCCCCCAAATCAACATAAATGTAACAGTAATAATGATAACGATAATATAATAATAATGATAACGATGATACTACTACTTCTACTACTAGTACTAAATAAAAACAAAAATAAAAAAGGACTCAAGGATGAGGACTGTATCCTTTCACCTGCAGTATCTGGTTTCATCCACTTGTGAAATCCAGGTCTGTGCCCAGTGCTGGGATTCAGGACAGAAGAGTTCCAGTTAAGGCATCCCACACTCATGTGCTGTAGAAATGCTTTATTTTGCTGTTTTCATTTCCAGTTTATTTTCGATGTGGAATTCAGAGCCATTTACAGTCATTCTTCTGCCTGCTTGGCATCCCGTGCCCGGAGCCCCCGCCTAGGGCAGGGTGTTAAATGGCTTGATAGAATCACGGCATTCTTGTGATGGCTGTAATTTGTAAATCAATTCGCTAAATCAGGAGATAAAAAGCTGGATTGGCAGCAGGGGCGAGTTGGGGTTTTTTTTATTCCTTTTCTAGACAAAAACACCATTTGCCAACACCAGTGGCAGGTCCTGGAAGCTGCTCCCAGGGTGGGAAGCACAAGGGGTTGAGACAGCAACACGTGGAAACTTAGTTTGGTTAAATCGCCTGTTTTGAGGAGTCCTACACAAATTCCAGGCCAGGTTGGATCTGACTTGGAGCATCCTGGATTAGTGGAAAGTTCCCTGCCCATGGCACTGGATGGGATTTAAGGTCCCTCCCAACCCAATCCAGTCTGGGACTCCGATTCTAAATGAGGCAGCTCGTTTGAAAAATCCCAAGAAAATAATGAATACCTCAGTCAGGTATCCACAGGCAAATGAAGAAGAGCACAGCAAGTTTTCTGAAGGAGGTCTGAAAGGCAGAAATCAGAACTCTGCTGTTTACTCCTTCTGCTTTATCTTCCCCCTAGAGTTCCTTTCTGCTTTTCCTTATGGTTCAGTGCTCCCTACAACTAATTCTGCCTCCTTCATAAGCAAATTCGTGTTGAGTGAAGCATTCCACAAGAGCAGTTTAAACCCAGACAATGGGCTAAAAAGTGCATCTTTCCCCTCAGTTGCTAATTCATCTGTTGCTAATTAGAGGAAGGACCAGATCAAACATTTGTTTTGCTTTCCAGCTCCAAGACACCTGTTGGTAAAAGCAATTAGAGTTTTAGTTCAATAAAACAGCCTCTGGTTTGTTTATGCAGAGATTTGATGCGGGTACATTACTGGAAGTACATCCACACGAATGAAGCCCAAATGGGGGGTGGGGAGAGGGGGGAATCCAATTTCTTTTGTCTCAGCCAAAAAACCCATGCTGCTCTAATTAAAAATCTACATGGAATATTTATAACCGAGAAGAAGCAGCAAAACTCCCCACAGTCAGTCTGCCAGAAATAATGAGAGCAGAGTGGAAATCCTCTGAGTGAGGGAATCATAAACTTTTCTGTAATGTTTGTCTTTGTTTTCCCAGCTCTGAGGGTCTGAATGACAGTTTGGATAAAATATATATGGTGTTACTAAAAAATAAATCCAGTTCAGTGCTGAAACTACCAGACGAAATTGTGTCGCTTGCATTATGTAGGAGGTCAGGAGATGCTGTTATGTTGCTTTAGTGGTGTGAAATGGGAACAAAAGCCTCTGACAGGCAGAGTCAGAGAATCTCAGAATGGTTTGGGTTGGACAGGACCTTAAATCCCATCCAGCCCCACTCCTGCCATGGCCAGGGACACCTTCCACTACCCCAGGGTGCTCCAAGCCCTGTCCAACCCGGCCTTGACCCTCGTGGCTGACTGGAATAAAGTTTCCTGTTCCTCACAAAGCTCAAAATGCCTCTTAGGGTCCTTTTCATGAGTGGATTTTGAAGGACTTGGCATCATTGCTCCAATCCTGCAGATTTGTGGGGACATGGAAAAGTGAATTGTCCTACTGGGTCAGCAACAGACAGTGCTGGAGCCAGAAGGACACAGAAATCCCTGGATCACTGCTCCCTGCTCTGCTCTGAGGGTGGTTCCTGTCCTTGGGTTGCTCTGGGGGGTTTATGCACCATGCTGGAATTCGCAAATATCCTCAGAATGACCCGAATATCCCCAGAATGGCCCTTTTTTGGAGGTTCTGAGTTCAACGTCCTCTGAGGGAGCAGGTCCTCAGCAAACGGATTAACAACTCCCCTCAGGTGGTGTCAGCAGAAGCTGGAAGTGATGAGCAGCTTTCAAGAAGAGTTGTTGTGTCCCTAGATGGGGAAAATGAAAAATTGTCTGGTTCCAAAAAAAGCAAAATGAAAGTTTTATCCATGGTGACATTTATTTTGGTATCTTGCTTTTTCCATGAGGGATGTTCCTGCTGAGGTATATTACAAATCCAATTCTTGTAATGGTTGCTTTGGGGTTTTGTCTGCCCTCCCTTCTTCCTGGAATTCTGACAGGAACTGTGGACAGCCTCTTAAGGGGAGGAAAAACCAGCCCAGCATCACAAGTGAAATGTGAAACAGGAGCAGTTGGGAGCAGAAAGGAATACTGCATTAAATTTATATTGTTTTGTAGGAATGATGTTCACCTCAATTCCTGGGACATATCTGCACTTGGCTTTTCTGGAATTTCAGTGCTTGTAACTCTGAAAATGGGGATTTGTAGCACAGTGTGGGTTGGAAGGGAAAGGAGAAGGAAAGCGAGAGGGAGAAGGAAAAGGAGAAAAAAGGAGGAGGAGGAGGAGGAAGGGGAGGAGAAGGAGAAGGAGAAAAGGAGAAGGAGAAGTGGGAAGGAGAAGGAGAAGGAGAAAAGGAGAAGGGGGAGGAAAGGAATAGGTGTGTTGGGCACACAAAAACCTGTGTTAAAATGGAAGTTTGGGATCTGCAGCTGCCCAGAGCCTTGTGCAGCCCTGGTCCTCTGATCCCAAAGGGAAAACAGTGGGAACTCAGGGGCTCACAGTGGGACCTCCTTATCAGTCCCTGCTCTGGGATGATCTGCTGTCTAACCTCGCAATAAGAGTCTCTGTGTTATCTATGCAAGGCTTTTATTTTCCTAATCCATGGGTAGCTATTTAAAACCTCACTCCTATAGAATGAATTTTATACAGAACCCTGTTGATCGTTATCTCTGCAAAAAGTTCCTGTCACTCCAGTAGGGCTTTTGTTGGGGTTTTTTGGCAGTCTTTAGGTTTTGAGAGGCATTTTAATTGTGGGAGGCAAATTCAAATCTCCTGACCTCAGGGACATTTCCTTATCATTAAATACACGTTTGAGATATTTTAAATAAATGCATTGAAAGCAGGGTTTGCAGCCGGCAATGCACACTGAGAGTATCCTGGTATTTTTAGAACAATAATTTTAGTTAATACATCCAGAACTACAGAAATCAGCAACTGGTTCCAAAATGTTTAAAAAATAAGGGAAATGACCAAACTTTCCTTATTTGAAGGGTGTTTGGAGCAGCTCAAGTGCTCAGGGGCTGCACTGGTCTGATCTGGGGAGGACGGAGTGGAGAGTCCTGGGCAAGAGGTCCGGGAGTGGCTCAGGGCTCAGACAGAGTCTTGTGCAGGGACTCTTAAAGATTCTGCATTTTCTGCCACAGGTTTTTTACTCTTTGTGACTTGAAATAGGGAAAGTTTAACTCCTCAAAATTTCCATAGCATTAGTAGGAATAGAATATCTTTCTGTTGCTTCAGATTTCCAGAATTTTCTTTTAATCTTGTGTATATTCTTTAATTTGTTGCTCTGAGGAGAAAAAAAATCCGCTCAGAATTGAATATTACTTGAAATATCTGAACACCTTTTTCTTTAGTGATTGCCAACAATTGGATTTATGCATTTTTAAAAATTATTCTGAGAATTGATCTAGTGAAGGTGTTCCTGTCCAAGGCAGGGGTTGGAACAAGATGATCTTTAAGGTCCATTCCAAGCCAAACCATTCTGTGATTTGATAATGTGCTGTAATTTCGTGCTGTAATTTCCAGGGTGGTTGTGCCTGTGGTGTTTTCCAGGGTAACCCTGATGCTGCTGGAAATGCTCTGATTTTCTGATTTTTTAGCATCCCTCGAGGTTTCTTTCTCTCCTGTCAGAGACACATTGTAAGAAAATGCAGAAATGCTTTTCTTCTAACAAGGACTTGAAAACCCAGAAAGGGCAAAGGGGAACAGTTTTGTTCCTCAGTGTAAAATTATGGCTCCTCCTGAAGAGGGTGGTTCAGCAGAAGAAATTTCATTTTGGAAAAAAAACTAAAAGAAAAGCTTTAAACCACTTTATTTCCACAGTCATTCCAAGAAGTGAAGTTTCCTGAACTGGCTACAAGCAGGAATGAAGCTGCAATTTGGATTTGCATCAGGAAGAGCACACAAGTCTCTGTGACAGGACTTTTTTCTCTGTTGCTAATGAAAGTTCATTACGGATCTTTGCATATTCTCCTCTTTGCATATTCTCCTCCACGAGGCCACCTCGAGCTGCCCCAGCAGAGCAATTAACTCGTCCTTGCCATCTGTTCCAGCACCATCAGTTCCGTCAGCTCTGCAGCTCCTGGTGCCTCCCAACCCCAGCAGGAGCTGCAGGGGAGGAGGGTGCTGGGCTGGGTGTGGAGTTAAGGGGCTGGAAGACCTTGAAAAGAGTGGGAAAGAAGACCCAGGGATGCCAGACTGGGAGCTGATCTTCAGCCAGTTCTTTCCATGAAATACGGGTTGGGTTTGGTGCCTGGCGTGGTTTCCAGACTTACTGAAGCAAATCTGTCTCTTCAGTTGTAGCCACGGCAGAACTGATTCTAAATTTTTTATAAAGTGGTGTTGCCTCTCCCTGACCTTCCATGGGATTCGGATCAGCCCATGGGAGACCGAGGACCATGGGCCTGCTGAGTTCTGGAAGGAACGGTGCTCAGAAGCTCCCACTTGGAATGTCAGGGTTTTGTCAGGAAAAGTGGTGGGCTGGGAGAAGAAGG
Source organism: Mystacornis crossleyi (assembly GCA_013400655.1). Taxonomy (NCBI): domain Eukaryota; kingdom Metazoa; phylum Chordata; class Aves; order Passeriformes; family Timaliidae; genus Mystacornis; species Mystacornis crossleyi. The sequence continues at coordinate 5,530 of VYZQ01020203.1, forward strand.
ATGTTGCAGTGGGGTCTCCTGCAACCTTCCCAGAAGACAGCTTGGCCCGTGGAAAGAATCAGGGAACAATATTTTTGATAGATGTTCAGAGATGTTTATTTCTCTCTCACCGCGTGGTCCCGGCTCAGGCACAGACTGACTGCAAAGGCTCAAGAATCACGGGAACACCAACCTAAGGACAGGATTCTCAGGGCAGGGTACATTTGAAATGGCCAGTGAGGACCAGAACTGGGACACAGGAATGTGACCAGGGAGCAGGGAAAACCCCGTATGTCCCAGAGCATGTTCCCATCCCAGGGCTGCTCCCCCCAGGGGGGAACCTCCGCAGAAGGACATGGAGAACTCAAACCTGTCTGAAATCCGTCTGAAATCCGAATGCTGAGAGCCCTGCCCCAAGATCCCCCCTGCACTCCTGCAGCTGGGCAGGTGTTTCTCACCTTCCATGGAACGGGACACAGAGATGGAGCTACAAAAGGTTTACTACAGCTTGTATGTACAGGTGTTGAAAGCCATCTGCAAATCCCTGGGGAGGAAAAGGGAGCTTCTACAAACGGGATGGATTTGGGCACGGTGCCTCTGCAGAGCATCACGTCTTTGGGGCTGTGCACGGCTCAACCTTTCCCCCTCTGTTTGAGGAGTGACACAGCTGCTCTTTACTCCTGAGTTTTGTCCTGCGTTCCAAAATCGGATTGTTCAGCCCTCACTACTCCCAGTCTGCCGCGGGAACAAAGGGGGCGAGCACAAAGAGGAGAACACAAAGAAACTTTGGGAAAGGAATCTGTCTACTCTTTGAGAGGATTTTGCCACAGAGAAAAGAAAAGAGGAGAGTTTTATTTTAAAATCATGAAGGAGCTGTCAGGCGTCTCTTAAAACACGGGATCATCCCCATTCCATTGTGTGCCGGGCCAAGTAACTGAGCTTTAGCTTCAAGCACTTTGCAGATACTTCAAATTCAGTTACTGAATCACAGAATCTTGCAATGATTTGGGTTGGAAGGGATTTTAAATCCCGTCCAGTTCCGGGCAGGAACACCTCCCACTGTCCCAGGCTGCTCCAACCTGGCCTCGGACACTTCCAGGGATCCAGGGGCAGCCACAGCTCCTCTGGGAATTCCATCCCAGCCCCTCCCCACCCTCACAGCCAGGGACTCCTTCCCAATCTCCCACCCAGCCCTGCCCTGTGGCAGTGGGAAGCCATTCCCTGTGTCCTGTCCCTCCATACCCTGTCCCCAGTCCCTCTCCAGCTCTCCTGGAGCCCCTTTAGGCCCTGGAAGGGGCTCTGAGGTCCCTCTGGAATATTCTGTTCTGCAGGTGAACATCCGCAGCTCTCCCAGCCTGGCTCCAGAGCAGAGGAGATCCTGTGAAGGAGCGATTTGTGCCCAGGAAAGCTCTGTTTCTGTCTGAACTCTCGAAATCCCAGCCTGGAAGAGGAGCTGATGTCCCTGGCTCTGCCACTTGGTGGTGGTTAGCCAGGTTACCTGGAAGTGCTCAGGTAACCTCTGAAAAGACATATCTAAATATAAGGATGCAAATGTCAATATATAAGTATAAAATATATAAATAATGCTGGCACAGCTGTTCATGTGAGAGGCAGGCAAGTTGTGGAACTGAGCCAACTAAAAAATACCCTTTTTATTAAATTTTTGAGGTGATTTTAAGCCCCGTTCCTCACCCAAAGCACTTCTGCAGGCAAACAAACGCAGGCTGTGGCAGGGGAAGGGATGTTGTGACAGCCAGAGTGAGTGGTGGGGACACGGTGGGACACGGTTTTGAACACACTCTTGTCTAATCAGATTGCGGTGAGTGGCGTGACCTTCTCCTCGCCACACAGTCCATGAATTTATGTAAGATTTGTTCTAATGAGGAAACTGTGTTCACAAAAAAGGAAGAAAAAAAGCAGAAGAAAAAGATCATTTCCTATTTTCCTGCTCCATGATGAGAGGGCCAGCCGCCCAGAGGAGGCACTAAATGGTCGGGAAAACGATAATGAAGGGGAAATCAACGTTTTGTTGTGAAAACACGGAACCGCAAAGCAGATTGAAGGGAGAAGGTGAAGCACTCGTGGCTGCCGGTGAAACATCAGGGATTGTTTCCTGCACAAGTGTTTGGGTTTTCAGGAGAGCTGAATTCCGGGAAGAAATTTAATGTAATTCACTCCTCAAGCCTTTTATCATTGTGTTCTTTTCTTTTAAGAAATGTTGGTTTCATGTGTGGCTTTGCATCCCAGTGACTCTGGAGGGGAGTGGCGGATCCAGAGTCTCTTTCTGGAGTATGAGGGCTTGGGTTTGTTTTAAAAACTCAGAAGATTTTCACCCAAAATGAGATTTCTTTAGACAACTGACAGAATTTTTCTTTAGAGACATGAAACTTCTTTTGGTGTTTTGCCTCAGGATTTTTTATTCTTGAGCTGGACATAAAGTTCTTTACAGAATGGGGTGCTCTGACAGCACAGTGAGGCACCAGCCAGGACAAAACGACTCCTTATGTTCCAAAACATCCCATATTTTCTGGCATGAATACACGATACATGCCCTTGGTTTTGAACAGATATGAAGTTAGAAATTCTCAGTCTCATTTGCTGCTCCCACTCTGTCCCTTTCCTTCTCTCACAGCACCATTAATAAAGAATTAATAATATCAGGATTCAAAAGGGCTTAGAGGGAGTTTTTTCCTTGCAGAACAACTTGGACAAATAGAGAATAATAATTCCATCTATTTTTGGGGTATTAACATTACACAAGGTGCTCAGTAGCATCACAGACCTCTGGCTTTCAGAGGTTTTCTCTCAGCTCTGCAGAAATGAATCAATAATTACAATATAATTGTTTAAGATAGCAATAATTCCCCCCAAGTTTCTGTTTCCTTTGTTAGATAAATTTAATTCTTCACACAAATGGGACCCTTCCCAGCCACCATTTCACTCTGTGCCTGGGTACCCAAAGAAATTCATCCTTAAATCAGATTTTACCTGGATTGTCAATACTGTATCCAGCTGGTTGGGCCCCTGAGGTTTAAGGTCCTGTTGATGCTTCCCTCAGAATTTCCCTCTTGCTCAGACTTCGAAATTTGCCCCAAAAGGAGAAAACAAAACTCTCCAGCTGCAAATTCCAGCTGCAATCAGAACTGAGAGGGCTTTAAAAATCCCTTAAGAGGCATAATAAACTCTCAGGGGGCGAGCCAGGAGCCCTCTTCGGAGAAATCAGAAAAGCAGTTCAGAAAAGACCTGGGCTCCTCCTGCACTGGGAATGTGCCACTGGCACAGGGATTGCCTTGGATTTTACTGATGTGGTAACAGGAAGGAGCAGTAGGAAAAAAGAAATAGCACCAAACACCGAATTAACCACGTTACTGGGAGTGTGAATCGAAGGTTTGTTGTGTAGAGGTGATGCCGAATTACCAATGAAAATTGACTTGGGTGCCCCAGGGTCACCTCTGCTTTCCAGGATGCAGCATCTGGAGAGACCCATGGAATTCCAGGATGGTTTGGGTTGGAAGGACCTTAAAGCCCATCCAGTGCCAGCCCTGCCATGGGCAGGGACAGCTCCCACTGTCCCAGGGTGCTCCAGCCTGGCCTTGAGCACTCCCAGGGATCCAGGGGCAGCCACAGCTGCTCTGGGAGTTCCATCCCAGCTGCTCACCCCCCTCACAAGGAGGAATTTCCAATTAAGTATCCAAACTAAATCTACACGAGGATGCTGAATCCTGGCAGATAAACAGCAGGAGGGGGCTGTGGGAGAGGGGGCTGTACCCAAACACTTCCCATGAGTGCTCCTGGACCCTTCCCGGGCATCCAGCCAAGAGGAAAATGATCTGTTGGAGCTCTTTCCCCCAGTAACTGGAGATGTGAAGATGAAAGGAATGAAATCCAGGCTTTTGGTGTCCTGATAAACGTTTAATAGCAGGGTGTAAATGCCAATCTGATAAGGTGTTTAGTGAATTTAAATTCCATTGTTGACATTAATCCTTGGAGGAGGATTAGACTGCAGTGAACAGGAGCCACTTGGCTGCTGAATGGTGATGCTCACACTCCTTTTGTGTTCATTAATGCCACCATTTTAATTAATTAATTTAATCAGACCCCTTAACGTCCAGCAGAATGGGTGTTCAGACCTGCACCATGGAAGGTGTCTGGTACTTTGCAAATTGGGCTTTTATTTTTCAGAGCTTTCCTAAATGAATGCAAAGACAATGCACAACAGGCTCTTGTAAAACCAAAATTAACATTAAAAAAAAAAAAGATACTTTTGATTCCGGTTCCCTCAGTTTGATTAGGGGAATGAATAGATTATTAAGGCTCAATATCCTTATATCATCTCCTGCCATCAGGACAGGCAGGAAATAAGTACCCAAATCACTAAATTGCTTCAAAGCTGCTTGGCAACTGCAAATTGCAAAATTGATCATCTGACTCCTTTATTACTTTTTTCAAAGGAGAGAAGAAGGCAGGGAAGCAGCTCAGGATTGTCACCAGCAGTAAATCCCGGTGCAGCCATCAGGACTTGGTCAGAAGAAGGACAGAATGCAAAACATGCAACAGCTCCCTCATTAACCCAGCTGAGCTTCCCTTTGCCTTTGTCCTTTCCACTCCCTTTCAGCCCCAAACCCAGCCAAAATGTGAATATAACTTCAACTTGGCTGCTTTTGTCCATGAGCTCTTTCATATCCAAATACATTATTTTGGATTCACTGATTTTCTCTGTTTCCTTCTTTCTTCCACTTGGATTTTGTAACCTGGCCCTGGAGTAGAGGGAGACAAGTCCCATGCAGGACTTGAGACAGGTTTGTGGCTCATGCACATAAACCCCTGTCTCTGAAGGACTGCAGAGAACCTGCTGGGGATAATTACAAAAATTATGGAGAGATTGGCTTTTCCAGGGCAGCAAAAACTGGGAGCTGAGCTTCTCCTTGTCCCATCACCTTTCTCTAACAGAGGCTCCTCTGTCCATTCCAGAATGTTCCAGATGTTTTCTTAATTGTGCAGGTGGCTCAAATCTCTTTCTGTTCCTAAGAGCTCTTGAAATCACTCCTTAGAGGCAGGAAATTACTCGGGGTGTCTTTTGTGCTTCCTGGATATTTTCAGTGCATCCCACAGGAGCTCTGCAGCCCAGCCCAGCTCCATCCCTTTCTGGGCTTGTCCCAAAGCCCTGTTCCTCTGGTAAAATTAAATGTTCCATGTTTGTAGAAACACCTGGTGCAGCAGGTAGGCACCATCTCCAGCCTGGCGAACGTTTTCCCTAATAAACTCTTTGTCCAGGCAATCTGCCCTTGGAGCTGCTTTTTTCCAGATTCTCTTCCTCCTGCTTCTTTCCCCACTTTCTTCTTCTTTTAGTGAGGAACTTTCTGCCTCTTAGTCATGGACAAGGGCTGATGAAGCGCCGGGGACTTTGTGCAATCAATAAATGATGCAGAGCTCACAGAGGGGAAATAGGGGAGCTGTTGGAAAATATACCAAGTTTAATTTATTTTTAGTTTTATAACTTTGGTCAGTTTTCACAGAATCACAGAATGAACTGGGTTGGAAAAGACCTTTAATATCCCCAAGTCCAACCTATGCCTTTGCCCCGGGGGAAGGGAATTAGAGCTTTATTCCAGCGTATTGTTCCACCCGGTGAGGCCGGATAACATCTCAGCAGGCTGGGAGCAGCACGGAGGACACCCAAGGGACACCAGCGGCCGGAGGACACCCAAGGGACACCAGCGGCCATCGGGGGCCAGCAACGAAGCTCAGCTCCACACAGCACCCCTGGCATGGGCCAGACCCCCGGCCTGGGAAAGGAGAGGTAAGAAGGAGAACCTAATCAGCATCGGGGGCGAAGAGATCCGTAACCAATAGGAAACCAAATCCCAAGAACTGCGTAACTGAGAACCAATGAACACTGAACCAATGAAGTTCTATGGGTTTTGACTGTATAAAGGTTGTGAAAAATCTGGTAAAATTCATGTGTCATGGAATGATTTTGTCTGCACATCCGGGCTATATGTGGATGAAATGATTTCTGTTGCACATCCTGGCCAGAAATAAAGTAATGCCTTGATTCTCTAACACTAAAATGTTGCTGGAGGTGTTTTGTTTTTACCGCAGTTCCTGTGACAGAGTTACTGGGAGAAGGAAATGAAAATGGAATTTCTCTGCTTTCCAGGATCGAGAGCAGTTCCAGACACGAGAGGCAATGCTGTCATTTGTGTTTAGCCCTCGCATGGGCTGATGCTTTTATGCTTTGTTTCAGGGTTAATTTATTAAGGTCGCTGCCTGTGCTGTTTCACTGGCTTAAACATTTCCTGTACATTTCTGTAAAGGCAAAGAGGGTTTTAGTGGAGCTTTGGAAATGAGCTGTTCTCTCCCAGTGATGGGAAGAGGCAGAAGGGAAAACTGATGAGAAAAACAATGAAAATGCCCAAACTGTGCATCCCTGGAATGAACTGGATGATTTTAAGGACCTTTCCAATGCAGGCCTTTCTATGACATGTCCTGCCATGGACTCTGCTCCAGGGGAGGTGAATTTAAAGATCTTTCACAGCTTTGTTTCAGGTGTTTCACTCCTTCCCCGGCAGTGCATGGTGCCCATAAAGGGTTTTGATCAATTCTGGGGGGAAAATTGTATTGTGTCCCACTTGGCAGAGATACAAAATGAGGCTCAGAGCCACGCTGGGACTTCCCTGGAACCACCCTGGGAGGGAAAAGCAGGGATAGGATCACCCCACATTAGCAACAGAGATGTCTGTGCAAGGTGCAGCTTAAATGGTGCTCAATGTGGAGCTTAGAAAAGGGCAACAAACCCCTAAAAGAGGTGTTCCTGTACCTCAAAACCTGCAGGATCTTGCTGAAAACTCAAGACTTGTGAAAACAAATTTAGAAGTGTCAGTAAAAGATTCCATCACCTTGGCTGTGCTCACCCTCTGCTGTGGCTTCTGAGAACACCACAAAGAGCCTCAGTTTTTGTCCCTTTTTGAGATGGGTTTAAACATTCAGCTCCTGATTACGTTTTCTCTGCAACGCCTCTGTACAGAAACACTATCAGGGAAATGGATTTTGCTCTGGGCTTATCCTTCTTTCACTGTGACTTACAGAAAACCTGCCAGGTAAATGTTTGTGGCCTCACACGGATCTGCAGATTGCTGCTATCATCTTGATGACAAAAATGTGGGACTTTCATTCCTGCCTTCTGGGAGTCAGGAGGTTAAGAAAATTACTTAAATTTTTCCTTCATTTCCCAGAGTGTCTTTTGAAATGAGAAATGCCCACGTCTGTCCCAGAACCACTGAGAAGAGCCCTGCTCTTTCTCACCCCTCCAAATGGAACAACCAGAAAATTGACAGCCAAGCTAAAAGGGAGGGAAGAGAAACTCAAGGGGTGAGCAAAGGACAATTTTAACTCCTCAAAAATCAACCTGTGCTGCAGGAGGGGTTGGGCAGTCACTTAACCTGTGGTTTAGACTCAGTTCTGCTCCTTGGCTGACAGATCCTAAACATCTTGTGGGGTTTTTCCCCATGATTTCCATTATTCTGTGTTTTGGAGGATGCAGAAAATCTGTGTATAAATCCAGTGTGGAGATTTAGGACCCATCCATTTGTAGTAGCTCTCAGCTAGTTATAAGGAGTCATATTTCTTCTTCTTCTTCTTCTTCTTCTTCTTCTTCTTCTTCTTCTTCTTCTTCTTCTTCTTCTTCTCCTTCGGCAGCAGCAGCAGCAGCATCGTCAATTATATTTTTTATATTTACTATTATTATTACTATTATTATTACTATTATTATTACTATTACTATTATTATTACTATTTCTGGTGATTAATAATTCAGGACTGCTGAAGAGGATTCTTGGTTGGTTTCCATCCGGGAAAACTTGGGTCGTGTAGGAGAGTGTCGGTCCTGGCAACAATCACCATCCCTGTTGGTAAAAGTGTCACCCCCCTTCCTAAATATTGGCTAAATTTTGCCTTTTTTCTTGCCTGTGAGTCTCAGATTGGTTCTTGGCACTTTAAAGGTCATATAGTAAAGGATCTATAGAAGAGTTGCAGCCTACCTGGATTTCAGAGCATATTTTATTTGCATTAGCTGGGCTTTTCCCATTTTCATTTTGCCCAGGATTATCAGAAAAAGTGAGCCAAAAAGATTCTCCATGTGCAGCTATTCCCTGTCACTGGCTGGCAGTGACAGTCCACTCTGGGCTCCCAGGGAATGGGGGAAAGGGCACTGCTCTGACACAACTAATAATCATTTGGGGGGAAAAGACAACAACAAAAAAGGCAAGTCTGGCTTTCCTTTGCCTCCGTGTTTAAACCTGAATGAAGCACCGAGAGGGATTAGAAGGAGATGATCTTTAAGGCCCCTTCCAACCCAAACCATTCCATGATTCTTGGATTTATACATCCAGAAAGAAGGAATGCAATCCATCGGCAGTGGAGGGCTCAGACTTGAGCAGACAGTGCTGGAGATATTCTCCTCCTCCTCAGCACACAGGGAGAAGGAGGATGGCCCAGCCCTCATGGATCATGGCACAGGTCATGCACGTCCAGGAGGCTTTTTCCCTTTTGGAACTTCTTCCTGTGCTCAGATCTTCAGCATAAAATACCAACTTCATTTATTTATTTCTGTATTTTCATCTCACAGAAGCACCAAAGAGCAACAGGCCCAGAGCTGAGAATGGACCCAGAGCTCCAGAGCCCTCAGGGGAGGAATTGCAGAGAATTTGCAGATATTTCTAGTGCTGCAGGGGGGAGCATTGACAAAGAATTCTGCTGAGAGAGAAGGAGCCCCCAGTTTGTGTCCTGCACCCCATGGCTGGGGGTCTGGGCTGTTTAAATGGTGCCAGCAGGATGGACATGGGGACATGTCCTCTTTTTACAGACCTTTTCAAAATGTATTTTCTATAACTTACCATTCTCTAAATTGCTACTTCAGAGTCTGATCATTTCTAAGACTTTAACTGATGCAGCATTGAAAAATCTTACAACAGCAGCTTGCTCTTGTCTATTAAATTTAGTGTTATGTGGTTTGGATGCAAAAAAAAAAAAACAAACCTCAAAGTGGTCATTTTAATGAAACCACAGAGAGTGTTTTCAGGGGTTTTGTTGTCTTCATCATGTCTCAGTTCATCCTGGAGAGGCAGGGGAGTTGTGCATCGAGAGAATAAACCTCCAGGGAGGGGGCATTACAGTGATTAAGCAGGTGACTGGCCCTGCCCTTGTGCTGAGCAGTTTCTGGCTCTGCAGTGGTTACCCGGCTCCTGGTAATGAATTGTTGAGGAGCTGGGACCAGGTTTCCATTTGAAATCCATGAAAATACTCCGTGTTTCTCACTGTAAACATCTGATCCTGCAGGAACCTTGGATTTCTGGGGCTGCTGCTCTTTCAGAGCGTGTTTTGTCACTGGAGCTGCCAGGCCCAGTCCCACACTGGGGCAGAGAACGTTTGTGTTCATTCAGAGGCATGGGATGGTTTGGGATTTTTTTATGGAAAGTTGGGGTGTTCCCATGCTTATATCCAAGTCCTGGAGCTCAAAACCATAAACCAGCCACTAAAGAGAGACCAAACCACTCCTGCATGACCACTTCTGCAATATATTTTTAAAAATATGATTTTCAAAAGAATAAAAATACAGAGAAGGCCAGATTCCCATCCTGGGTGCTCACAGACCGCTTCAGGTTTTCTGGTTCCTCTCTTCACAATGAGAATGAGGGTTTTGTCCTTCAGATGAATGAGAAATTTTCCATCTTAAACATTAAGAAAAATGTTCTGCAAGCTCATAAAATTCTTGGAGCCCTTAACAATAGAATCACAGAATCATGGAATTATCCTGAAATGGATCGGACTACAGGGATCATCCAGTCCAACCCCTGGCCCTGCACAGATATCCCAGAATCCTAAACGCTCCCGGAGGTCTGGCAGCCTCGGGGCCGTGCCCGTTCCCTGGGGAGCCTGGGCAGTGCCCAGCACTCTCGGGGGGAAGAACTTTTCCCTAAAATCCAACCTAAATTTAGCAGCACAGGCCGAGCCCTCAGTCTTTTCAGAAAACATCCCATGAATATAAAAATTACAGGTGGTATAACGCAGCATTCTCAGATAAACAGGGATTTCACTGCAGGCAGTGGAGCCTCATTTTCAAGGCAGGTTCTGCTGGATCACTGAAAAATAATCTCATTTAGGGGTTTTATTCTTATGGCTAATGTTGGTTTCAGAAATCTATAGTTCACTGCTGCATCTTTCCCAGATTTGTCTCTTAATTCACCGGCCCATGTGATGTCTCACATTTTAGACATCAGAGAGTTTTTCCTGGAATAAGGAAATATTAAAAAGTTATTTGCAGTCATTCAGTGTTCCCTCCCCTAATGGATTCTGTGGCACTCAGTGTGCACTTACCTCACTTTTATCTCTGCCCATCACCCTGGCATCAGAGTTTTTCCCATCACAGCAAAATCTCCTTCCCTGAAATGCTGCTGGGGAGAATAGAGGGGCTGTTTGCTTTAGGAAAGAAATCCAGGGGGGCAAAGCTTAATGAGGAGCAGCAGCTGCATTTGGGAGACTCCGAGCTTGCAGGCCACATCAAGGGCCTGTGTTCGAGTCTGGATGTGATAAGGGATCTTCATGGACTCACCCTCCAGTGCCTGTTTTCCCAGGGGCGATGTCACACAGCTGGTGGGGTTCCTGGAAAATTGGTTGTGGTGACCTCTTTGGGAGCTGCAGCTGGGGCAGTGCAGATCCCGCAGGAGTTCCTCCCTCTCCTTGTCTGGGCTGCTGGAGGGGCTTCCAACATCCAGTGGCCATTCCCTGGGATACTGGGGGGGAGAGTCACACTTGGAGTGGGGACGCTTTGACTGAGGCTGTAAAGACCTGTCTTCATTGCCTTTGGATCGTGGAAACACAGAATCTTTATCGATTACTGTGTCAGGGATTCCTGGAATGGTTTGGGTGGGAAGGGACCTCAACGCCCATCCAGTGCCACCCCTGCCATGGGCAGGGACACCTCCCACTGTCCCAGGGTGCTCCGAGCCCTGTCCAGCCTGGCCTTGGGCACTGCCAGGGGTGGGGCAGCCACAGCTGCTCGGGGAATTCCATCTCAGCCCCTCCCACCCTCACAGGGAAGGATTTTTTCTTGTCATCTGCTCTAAACCTCTTCACTTCCAGTTTGAAACCATTCCATGTTCTCTGAAACCTGAGGAACTGTGGGCTCCTGTGGAATTTATGGAGTACTTGGAGCCCATGGTTTAAACGAGCAGTGCCAGGCACCCATCAGTCTCTGCTCGTGTTGTGTATTTCTCCTGGTAACTTGTGAGCCTGTCCTTCCAGTAGGTGCTGTAAGCCAAGCCTATCCTATCATCCATCTTTTTTACTCGGAATACAGGCACAGGCACACTCTATCACTTCTCTGGGAAGAGCATCTGTGATGACAATGCCACTTGAGCTCATGTCCCCTGTTCCTCAGACCTTTGAATCCCCCCAAACCTGCCTCTTTGAATCAAACCCTCTGTGACCTTTCCAAGAGATCTTCAAAGTTTCCTCCCCCCCGGGGGTGTTATGAAGCTTAATTAATGTTTGTAAAGTGCCACGAGCTCTTTGGATGAAAGTGCTGGGGCTTATTAATATTAATAATAACAGATGAGCCCCGGCAAGGCTCTGGTACAGTAGAATGAATTAACATGAATCAAGCAATCAACAACAACAAATCAAGCCCAGAGCCCCAGGCAGGGCGTGCAGCTGGTGGGATGTGACAGCTGAGCCCGCTCAGCTTCTCCTCAGTCATTTCCATTGGAATTCAAACTGTCTCCCGTGGCCCCACGGCAGCCACGAGTCACCTGCAGCACAGATTTGCTTTCTCCAGTCCAGGCTTTTCGTTGTCATCATCTGCGAGTCGTCTTCAGGATGACCTGAGTCAACAGAGGACTTTTTGGGAGGTTTTGCAGGGACTTGGGGCAAATTTGGTGCCATTCCCATGGGGGCATTGGCCCAAGAGAGACTTTTCTGCAGGGTTTTTGCCATGGTTCTCACTGCATTTATCCATGATGGGGTTGTTCTTTCTACAAAGGAGTCGACTTAAAAAATAGAGGAAAAAAAAAAGAAATGAAGGCACAGGGACTGGATAATCTGCCAGTGCCTCCCAGTGTATCCAAGGAAAAGCGGGATACACCTCCAATACCTCAGGGAGTTTACAGAGGGCTGGAGAGGGACTTGTCACAAGGACATGGAGTGGGAATAGTCTTGAGCTGAAGGAGGGAAAGTTTAGGTGAGATACTGGGGAGAAATTTGTTCCTGTCAGTGTGGGGAGGGGCTGGGATGGAATTCCCGGAGCAGCTGTGGCTGCCCCTGGATCCCTGGCAGTGTCCAAGGCCAGGTTGGAGCAGCCTGGGACAGTGGGAGGTGTCCCTGCCCATGGCAGGGGTGGCACTGGATGAGATTTAAAGTTCTTTCAACCCAACCCACTCCATGATCCCACAGTTCTACATGGGCTATGTCAAGTATTTTAGCCCTAAACGACATCATTCCAGCTGCTGTGCCTTCCTTTCCTGGCACAGGAGGATGGAGGTGCCCAAATGGAGCAGAAATGGGCTCCAAGGATTTCACTCTCTTCACTGATGTCACACCAGTCCAAAACAGCTGCTCCAGACCTGCACAATCTGATTTTCTTGTCAGTCCCCTCTCCCTTCTCTCAGCAAAATGCAGGGAGACAAGAGAAATTCGTGTGTATAAATTACGGAGTGAAAAGCTGCCATAACCTCTGTAGATCACAATAAAAATCTGCTACACAGAAAAAGAAATGAGGAACCCTCAGGGCAATTTCCCTCGGAAAAATGGATGGGAAGGAATATCTATATTTTCTTGGATTATTGAGCAAGAAGTTGGGCTTTTTAGGAAAACATATTAACAATCTTTGGAAAGGGCTTGGAAGATTTTCATTGTTCCTTTCTCAAAGAGCAGCTGGAATCATGTAATTGCTGTGGCTCAGGATGGAGAGATTCACTCCACAGAAAATGCTGAAATTTCAGGAGAAAACTATGTGCTGTTGGAGCAAGTTTGAATTCTTTGACTGAATATGACACAAAATGTTCTCTCATTGGATTTGTACGACTGTGAGAGAGGAAAAGGGATCTGGGAGGGAGGGGCTGTGTGGATTCTGCTTTTCCAAATGTTCTCCCTGAATTTCTGGGCCCTGCTTACTGAATTTCCATGTCCAGCCTGGGATCTGGCAGCCTCATTGGAGAACTGTTGGATTTATTTTATCCCAGCAACTTTTGCTTCACTCTGTGCAAACCTTTGCTCTAGCACGATTAGCATTTGGCAGGCACTGACCCCGAGTTTCCTGTTTAATTAACATAACTTGGATATGGAGTAAAGCTCTAACAATGGGTGAACCACTCCTCTTAACCTTCCTGCCTCTTCTCTTCCCAAAGTGTTTCTACCAGCTCTGGATTTGTAGTTATGAACATCCCAGATTGCCTTTGAAAGAGCTGATTTTTTATGCCATTGGCCCATTTCCCATGTTTTTTCCAGTGTGATCATGCAAAACCAAACATCCACCTGAGCACATTCCTATGTATCACATATACACACACAGATAGATATAGATATAGATATAGATATAGATATAGATATAGATATAGATATAGATATAGATATAGATATAGATATAGATATAGATATAGAAGGAATTCCTCCCTGTGAGGGTGGGAGGGGCTGGGATGGAATTCCCAGAGGAGCTGTGGCTGCCCCTGGATCCCTGGAAGTGCCCAAGGCCAAGTTGGATGGGGCTTGGAGCAGCCTGGGACAGTGGGAGCTGTCCCTGCCCATGGCAGGGGGTTGGATTTAGATGACTTTTAAGGTCCTTTCCAACCCAAACCATTCCAAGTTTCTCTCCATGGAAATGCAGTCGTTGTCCTCCTCTCCCGACCATCCTTTAAGCTGCCGGATGCTCAGGAAGCTGAAGTGCCCAACAAATTCACCCCCACTCCTGTGCTTTGATTCCTTGTTCCAGCTCTTCCTCTCAAGGACAGGATTTCACATCACAGAGCATCAGTCCTTCCCTGCAGTGTTTTCCCTTGGGGAATAATTTGCTTGTTGTCATGTTGGGTCATTTATTTACTGAGGCAGGGCAAGCCCTGAGCTGATGCTTTTCACCACAAACAGATTGGAAACAGAGTCCCTGAAGTGGTGTGGGGAGACATTAAAAGACATTAAACCTGTAATTATGGTCGTGGCCAGCTTTTCACACCACAGACCACTGGCAAAATGTGGATTTTTTCATTCAAAATAATTTCCAGGATTTTTCGGAGTGCACCTTGCTATAATAATCCACTGTGGTGAGTTATTTCCACAGCCTGATTTCACCCCCTCTTTCTATGCCCCGGTATCCATGCAGTTTGTTGTCATCTGATTCAGTCCTTTTTTGCGGTATTAAACTGTTTTGTATTAAACTTTGCTGTATAAAAGTCTTTTTTTTTTTTTCCTGTAGCAACAGCCCAGTCACTTGGTTAGGTTGCTGTTTGTATTGCTTTTAATTCCCACTGAGAACATCAAATCCCAAAATCTCAGATTCCACCCCCCTCCATCCCCAAGTAGCCCAGGGAACTCCAGTGTTTACGAGTTTAAGAAATTATTGTGGCTTGCAAAGACATTGCTGTTACTTTAAACAATTCTGCCCAACAGAGATTAGCTTTTAGCAACATCATATTGAGGATAATCAGGATGATTACATGAATATCCAGTGTTTTCTACATGAATATTAAACAGCCTCAACTTCAGGAAAGCCTCTTCCACTGCGTTTTTTTTTTGGCAAAGTGCTTTTTTTTTTTCAATTTCTGACTCTGTGAAATGAGCGAGAAAAAATGAAGTGGGCTGGGAAGCGTCTGAAGTCGGAAACATATCCCTGTCCTTCAGTTTTGTGGCAAATAATTGGGCCCTGTAGGAATTGGCTGTGGAGCTGCTCTCTTGGCTGGGCACTCAGTGCTGGCTGGGTTTTCCAGCTGCCTCCCAGCAGTAGATTTTGGCAGGAGCCCTGAGGAATGACACCCCAGAGGAGGAGGAAAGGGGGGCTCAGACCATCCAGAGTTCAGCAGTTCATCAGAGGGATATCTCCATGGCGGAAAAAAAATCCAAATATTACAGTAATTCCCTTTAGGAGGGGGAATTCTCGGCCAGGATTTTGTTGTCCAGCACTGGGCGCTTTTACTTGCTTTTCAAACATTACAGGTCATTTTGCTCTATTTCCATGTGTTTAATTACATGGCCTTGTAAGCACATGCGGGTCCTTGGGTTTGGGGTTTCTGGAGTTCAAATTCAGCTAGAAATTCTGCAGGGAAATCTCTCCCAAGTCCTCAGCAGTTTAGGACTAGAGATCCTCTTCGTGTGGTGCTGATGCACAGGGTTGGGTGCTCCACGTGGAGATCAAAGGGCTCCGCCAAAGAGACAACTCACAGATTTTAGGGACAGAGGACAACACTTGACTATTTTGGGCTAAATTTAGGTGTATTTTAGCATTTGCATTCCCTTCCTTGAACTTAAATTCTGCTGAATCTTTAGGGTTGGAAAAGACCTCCACGATCAAGTCCAAGGTTTGGCTGAATGCCACTTTTTCTCCCCCATTTGTCCAAGGGTAGCAGCATTTCCTACTGGGAGATCACAGTCCCTCGTCTGCACAGCTGATCCTGGTGGAAGGACTTTCAAGGGACACAAACCTCAGGAGAATTCAGGGTTTTTAATGCTCAAATGATGTTTAAAGATTGAAATGAGGCTCTAGATGACCATCTTTATGTTGTTAAAAGCAGAAAA
Source organism: Mystacornis crossleyi (assembly GCA_013400655.1). Taxonomy (NCBI): domain Eukaryota; kingdom Metazoa; phylum Chordata; class Aves; order Passeriformes; family Timaliidae; genus Mystacornis; species Mystacornis crossleyi. The sequence continues at coordinate 21,283 of VYZQ01020203.1, forward strand.
TCCTCTATACTCACCCATTTTCCTCAGTGAGCCTTAACCCAGCTTGAGGCTCCACTGGTTAAACCCAGAATGCAGCACTCTGGTTTAATGCTGAGCATTATAATAAATGGGGGATGTTGTTCCACATTCCAGCACTTTTACAAACCTCTTGCCATGCAATTCTTCCATATTTTCAAATAACAACACCCAATTAAGCACTTGAATCAGTGCTGCCCTCAGCAGAGATGTAATTAAGCAGGTGTTTAAATCCCTTGTTAAATTAGTTTCTTATATTTTTCTTTCCTAATCTCCCATTACTATTCCTGTGCAGGAAAATAATGGGAAAACAAATGAATCCTGAAGCTCTGGCTCCGGGCTTGTAGGGGTCAAACTGTATCAGCCATGCAAAGAAGATCTATGGGATCTAATCAAATTTGGGGGGAAAAAAAAAACAGCTTTAAAGAGGAGCTGGTGGATGACAGCAGTGAAAGGCAAAACATCACTTCCCTGGGAAGGAAAAAAAGTTAAGTGAAATAAAAATCCACTTCCAGAAGGGCATTATGTGGCACTTTTCCCAAGTAATGGCTCGACTGCTGTAATTCTGAATGCTCACAAAATGCATCCGTGGCCCGGCCATAAAGAGAATAGGGAAACAAAGAGGTTGCTAATTCAATTACAGATGTTAGAGATCAAGCTCTCTGCTATTCATCCAAATGAAAATTTACACTAAATAACATTCTCATGAATTGGCTCAGCAGCTTAATGGACTAAAACTCTCCCCACTAACAGATTGCCCAGGCTCGGAGAGGTCCTGAAAATTGTCTCTCTGGTGGATACCTTTAACCAAACCTCCTCTTATGGAATAAATGGAATAAAGTCACATCATCACTTTCACTGTGCCCTTAGCTGAGAGATGCACCCAAGAGTTTCTGTGAAAGTTTGTTCCTGTCATGGTTATGGCCAGGGCAGGAGATTTGGGGTCTGACAGAGGTCCCAAATTTTGGACAACTTTCCAGAGATGTCTTAAACCAAATCTAGAGACTGGACCCCAAGAGATATTTTTTATATTTTTATATGATATATAAATAAAATAAACAAACAAATAAATAAAAATAAAAACAATTTTTTTTTAATACAAAGTATCTCATGAAAACATCTCATGACCCTTGAAAAATGTTGTATGAGATGATGCTGGAGCAGGTCTGCTGCTGCTGCTGGGAAAAAGTACCCCAAAGTTGAACCAAGAAGGCATTTTCAGGTGTTCTAAAAGTTCTTTTTCTCTTGTGCTGGTTAAACTTTGTTCAAATGGATTTGGGGGAGAAAAGTGAATGTTTTGGTAGCAAAGGGGCTCAGATTTCAATTTGGTATGAAAATTATCCCTTGTATGAGGTTGGTTTGCTCAAAAAATGGGACTTGTCCATTGTTAGAGCATTTACCCTGATTTTTATACAATTTCCAGGGTAATTCAGATGTGATCAGTTTCTCCATGGGCCTTTCTGTCCCTGTGACATCCAGTGCTTGTGGTCACCTAAACATCTTCCAAAAATCTGCTTTTGGACTTTTGTGTCCCCAGGAAGTGACCAGGGGAGCTCTTTGGAGGCAGCTGGGCCTCTTCAGCCATGAGAAGAGAAAGATAAAGGTGCTTTTATCATCCCGGTCCCTGATGGGAGGGAGTTGGAATTATGGATCCAGGCTCTTCTCAGTCATTCCCAGCCACAGGGCAAGAGGGTAAAGACTGAAATGCAGATAATTCCATTTGACATAATTAAAAGTTCTCTACTCTGAGAGAGGCTAAACCCTGGAATACATTTCCCAGAGAGGCTGAGGGCTCTCCATCCATGGGGATACTCAAAACCTTCCTGGATGTGGGCACAGGCAGCCTGTCCCAGCTGGGCTTTGGATGGAGGATTTCCAGAGGAGGATTTGGATTCCACTTCCAACCCACAACTGGTCTGTGGCTCTGAAATTTTAGAACCAAATCCATTGTGGAAGGCAATAAATGTCCCAGACTTTGAAACGGCTTTAAAAAGTGAGAGTTATCCCAAATCAATTACAATTCTGAGACCAGGAGTGAGGCAAAACCCAGGAAAAAAAAATCACAATTTTTTTTCCATTTGCCCTTCAAAAAGTTTACACATCAATGTGTGGTTCTGGTGCTTGATATGAAACACCTCAAAACTTTTTTAATATGTTTTTAAATTCCCCAAATTCTTCCATTTGTAGAGCTATGACTTAACACTCAAAATAGCCTCAATTCTTTCGGGTAAATTTTGAATCCTAAATGAAGCAGCAAATAACACGTTTCTGCTTAATCCCATGATTATTAAATATAGAGTGTGAAAACCCTATTGATGAAGAGTTCCTTGCTTAAAAGGTTACTTTCCTAAAAATAAAAAGGAGCCCAGGCACGTTTTCTGTGCCAGGGCTCATTTCCTCTGCCCACCAGGGACAAAAAGCTGCATTTAAAGGTCATCGGTTCTTTTGTATGTTCATAAACAATTAGTGTGGCTGGGGGGGAGAGCGGCATCAACTCCTTCAGAACATATTCCTGAGCAAATTAACCATTCCTGACAAGTCCGGGAAGCCGGGATGAACATCTCCTGGATGACTTCTCAGCCTGCGAAAATATTGCTGCTTAATCAGCTCTGGCTAACAATTATTTTTCTCCTTGACAAGCACCTTCTGGGACTCCAGTCCCCCCTCCTCCCCGAGATTATTATTTTTATTATTGTAACGTTTTATAGCCGATAAGGAAGAAGCATTTAGAAAAAGGAAATAACTGCTTTTTCCTTGCAGGCAGTTCTGCTGTTGTATGCAGATGAAATTTCTGTGCTGGGAATCCAAATTGGATGTTCCTCCAGACATTTGACTGCGGCGGTGGTGGGGGAGTTTCACGCGTCGCTGTGGTGGCAGTGCCCTCCCTCACCCCGCTCTGCTGCCACACAAAACCTGAGCATCTGCTCCACATTAGGCAGCGGAATTGCTGCGATTGTGGCCGGGAGCCCCTCACTTGCCAAAGGCCAGAGAGCACAGATTCAACAGTCCCACAAAAGCCTCGCTCTCCCTGTTCCCGAATTGCCCAGGAACATCTGCAGCCTGGCAATCCATTTATTTATTTCTTCCTAATCACTGGAAAACACCATTTAGACTTCTCGGAATGACTTTCACCTGCCCTGTTTATTTACTTGACTTTCCTATTAGTTCTGCCTGGCATTTTTTTGGATACCAAGGGATATTCTCTTGCTAAGTTTCCAGAAATATTGAGTCAGGATTATTATTATTTTTTTTTTCTTTATGGCAGAAGAGCTGCTGCTGCTGCAGGTGAGGGGGGCGGCAGAGAAAGGAGCCCGTGGAAAGCAGGGAGGCTCCAAGGATGTTCCATGCCTACAGTCAGGTTCTTTGTCAGGGTAATGTTGGGACAGGGGAGGGGTTGGACACGCAGGTAAATCAGTAATCAATAGATCAATAACCAGGAAATCAGCTTTGTCCCCGTGTCCTCCTTGCCTTGTCCCCAGGGCTCCATCCTGCTGCACGTTTTCAGCCTGGAAATCTCAGGAGTTTTACCCAGCCCAGCGTTTCTCCCAGTTTTAGGAATCCTTCAGGGCTGAACAAGGTGCAGGGAGGTTTTGTCCTGGATGGGAGGCGGGCCTTGGATGTTGCGATTCCCAGCTGGGTGTGCGCTGGGGCTGGAGACAGTGGAGTGACTCCTGCTGTCCCAGGGACACCTCCGGGCCAGCAGGAAAAGGCTCCAAAGACACCCGGGGAGGGATGGGGCAGAAAGCTTGCACCAGCTCAGGTGAAAGTGAACATGGGCATTTTCCAGGAATAGAAATTCCCCTTGGAGTCAAGGAGATGATCCTGCCAGTCCAGCACTTACTGCACTACAAACACAGCTCAAGGCAAACACAGGCATTAATTATCATTATCTCTTGGAAAGTTTCCTATCTCCTCCTTGATGCAGCCCCTTCAGTCAACAAAAATATTTGGGTATTTCAGAGCAGCACCTCGTGTTTGGGGGAGATGCTGGAGCAGCTCCAAAGCAGCATCTCAGAGGGTTTTTGCTACTTCTGCTACACTGAATATTCAGTTTACATTCGTGTGTGGATAGTGCAGGGGTCTAACTCCTGTTGCTTTTTTTTGTTTGTTTTTAATTAACTTCTTTGTTGTTTCCAGCACCCAGAGCAACCAAGCGATGGCAGTTTGAGACCGTTGGTGAGCAGAGATACAGCCCCACACAAACAGGAAACAAGGGCACAATGTTCATTCCTCGGGCAAGGTTTGCAAACTCCCTGCCATAGGTGAGAGCCCCACTTTACACCCAGGGTGGGATAAAGACCGCCAAGAGGGAGAAATGATTGGGGAAAGGGTGGAAGAGTCCCTCAATAAACAGCTTTTTCTGCATTAATGAACTTGGTAAATATGATATGGAAGGAATACAGAGGAACTGTTCTCAGTGCCAGAAGAACTTTCCAAAAATCCTCCTAATAAAGTCTGGATTTAGATTTTGTTTATAAATGGGTGTTAAAGGATTGATCCCACGGGAACAAGGTACTGAGACTGAGGTTCTTGGGACTGATAAAAGTTGGGACATGAAGATTTAGTTTGGATACTGGGGAGAAATTCTTCCCTGTGAGGGCAGCGAGGGGCTGGGATGGAATTCCCAGAGCAGCTGTGGCTGCCCCTTGATCCCTGGAAGTGCCCAAGGCCACGCTGGGGTAGCCTGGGACAGTGGGAGGTGTCCCTGCCCATGGCAGGGGTGGCACTGGGTGGGCTTTAAGGTTCCTTCAAGCCAAACCATTCCAGGATTCTCTGAAATCACCCCAATATAATGTCTGGTCCAGGACATCTGAGAGCTCAACTCTGCGTGGCCCAGATTTGAACTGGGGCTGGTGTGGAAACACTTCCTAACAGTGACCAACCTCCACATTTTCCAGGAATTCTAATGGAGAGGCAGCTACTTCAGGTCCTCCCTCCCAAGCCTCTTAGACGGGAGTTTTGTCCGGGTACAATTCAGCTGAAAAGCAAATGCTGTGGAAAATTTACATTACAACCCAGAGTTTCATTGAGCACAGAGCATTTTTCAATTCCAGAGTGAGCTGCAAAGCTTAAACCGGGCAAAGAATTCATTATTTTAATGATAATAATTTACACTTGCATGGGAGCTTTCATCCAAGAAAATACCACCTTAGAATTTTCCATTCACAGCCTCTCCAAGATGGGATAATTTCACCTTGATAAGTGTGTGCATTATATTTGCCTTTGCTGCTTCTGAAGGAAAAAAAAAGAAGATTATTATAGTTTGTACAGTCAAGTGTTTATTATAGAAATATTTTGCATTTATATTGTAGTTTTCTTAAAATCTGAACGTGGTTTTGAAACCCTGCTTTAAAGCTATCAATCCCCTCTTAGGGAAGATTATCCCAGTGCTGTATCCTTGGGGAAACAGAGAGAAAAACCTCCTGGGGCTGCTCTGAGTCTTTTTTTTTTTTCTTTTTGAAGGAAGCAGTGGCTGATTTGCATCTCTGGGAATGGGGGCCCTTTGCTGAGATCAAATCTGCTGGTCCAGCTCAGCTGGGACCTTGAAAATAAAATATTTTCTCTTAGAAGGGATTTCTCCATCTGCAAACCCCAGAGTGGGGATATTTTCCATGGTTTCAGTCCAGCTTTTAATATCCTTGTCTATGGAAAACACAGCAGATCTTCTTTTTCTTTCTATAATGGCAAATTGAGCCAATTTGGCCTCTTTTGATGAGTAATAAATTCCCCAAACCAAAGCTATTTTCTTTCAGCCTTTGTCTTTTTGGAGACTCTGCACAAATATACACAAGTTTATTTCTATTTTTTTTTCTTCTGCAATTCTTTTTGCACTATTTACTCATTTTTAAAAAATAAAATTGCCTCTTTTTTTTTGTTTGCCTTCCCGCCAAAACTGTTGGGAATTTTTAATTTAAACATATGGGAGCAGCAGAAGGCAGCCCTAAACCAGGGATACAAAACCATTTCATGGCAAGGGGTTTATAAATCCTAAATGAGCCAAACTGGGCTTAAAAAGCATTTTGCAGAGGAAATATCCCAAATACAGAGCAGACTCCAGGATATATTCCCTTGGTGATGGATTCGTGCAGTGTTGGAGTGTTGTTGAATTTATAAATATGCTTTCACTCTGAGATTCGATTCTGTCATAAAGATTTCATGGATTATTTGGGGATTTGCTTCTTTATTAACTGGTGGGCGTGACAAAATTTGATCAGACTTGAATTTTAATATAATAGTAATATAATATAGTAATTAAAATAGTAATAAAATAGTAATTAAAATAAAATAGTAATACAATTTTAATAGTAATATTAATAGTAGCATAAGAATGTAAGTATGATAGTATAATATATATAAAGTATTATTATTAATAATAAAA
>VYZQ01020203.1:28783-39150 GCA_013400655.1 Mystacornis crossleyi
GTATTATTATTAATAATAAAAAATAATAAAACTAATGTAATTTAATTAACAGACAGATACGACCTTATTCTGTGTTTTTCCATCACTGTCACAGCTGTTCTAGTCCCTTAAACAAACCCCAACACTTTGGGTTAAAACTTAGCAAAGTCTCTGATAAACTTAGAAAACCCTTTAATGTCAGCACTGAGGACAAAACCATCAAGGCAATTCCTTATTTCAGTCTCATTCTACATGGCAAAGAAAGAATTAATCTGTTTTCATTCTTTATTTTCGTGAGTAAATTGGGGAAAAAAAGGTAATTTTGGGCTACCTGCAGGAATTCCTGCAGGATTTCACAGCCTGGGTTAATGGGTTCCGTGTTGTTCCAACTGGAAAAACAGGGAGTGGTTTTTGTTCATATTTTCCTCAGACTGTCTGAGGCACAGGAATGATTAAAGGCAGTAATTATTAATTAAGTGAGGTGGTTCCATCCAGCAGGATGCAGCCATCAGTCCAGGGAATCAGCCTTCAGAAAAAAACCTTTGGATTTCCCAACAGATCTGTGGACATTGCATTAACTAAAGCTCCTCACTCCTTGCCAGGCAAGTTTATGTCTCCCTGTCCCCACTTCTTCCTGGCTTTTTTTCCCACCAGTGCCTTATTAATGAACTGTGAAAGCTGACATTTCCAATAAGGAACAATTAAATCTGGGACTAAATGAAATGAAGTCATTCATTTACAAAATAATAGCTAACGAGCACGAGGAGGGGAGAAAAATGATTGCAAGTCAGGGGGGAAAAAAAGAAAAAGAGTAAATTAAGTCTGACTCCATTAATGTTCTTTAAATACTTCTGCTGCTCCGAAAATTAAATGGGAAGCATCTTATTAACTTCCTTCCAGAAAGGAGGAGTGGGATATTCAGCATGACAAGTGTTAAAGGCAGAAAACCTTCAGAGCTGTTGTGTAGGGAAGGGATTTAAATTCTTAATTTTCATCCCCCTTCCTTGCAGAGGTGCTGGAGCAGGTCTGGAGCAAAGAACTGTGGAATTACGGAATGGTTTGGGTTGGAAGGAACCTTAGACCCCATTCAGATATGTAGGGGCACCTTCCACTATCCCAGATTGCTCCAACCTGGCCTCGGACACTTCCAGGGATGGGGAATGGCCTGGGCAGGAGCAGAGACCTGATAAATGCTTTGCCCCTAAAAATGCTGCTGAGGTCAGCCCTGAGGGCCCGTCCAGCCCTCAAAGCCTTTCCGGGAGGCTCGAGGTGTCGGTGTTTGAATCTCGGACTCCGCCGGCTGCATGCAAAGCCAACATTTATCGTACCAGGCACATCTTTGTGAACTGTTACCAACCAGCGGGTCAGCAGCCACAAACCTCGGCCTCTGGGGTTGCATCTGCGACGGCCACGGACCAGAGCCTGCTCGCCTGGCCTCCCGTCGGCTGCCTGCCCTTCGGCCCTGCCCTTCTCTCGCCCACGGCCGGACGGGCCCCCGGCTGCCCTGAGACCCCGCGCCGGCCGCAGCCGTTCTCAGTGGCGACACTCGGGATCCCCACTCCAAGAGTCCTGGATCCAGGGAACGGGAACAGGCCTGTGGATGTGGGATGTGAACGCAATTACCCAAATTACAGCAAATTCCCAGCCCCGGGGGAGGAATCTCCTGGGTCCTGCTCTGGTTCGGTGTGCGCAGACGAGGGACAGAAGCAAGAATTCACCCTGGGGGAATGGATTCAGGGGATGCTGTGGAGAATCCTCCACAGGCAATCCATATACTCCCTTTGTTCTGTCACACTCCAAGGAGAGAATTCCCTTCAAAGCCCAGCGGTTCAAGGCTGAAGTCCCTCTGCCTCATTTTCTCTGCTCTGTGGCTTTCCATGGGTGCAGAATTTCCTCCCCTCCCTGAGCATCCTCAGCTCCAGCACTGCATTTCTGAGAGCTGCTAAATCCACAGCCAATTCCAGGTTATTCCCTGGCAAATCCAGCCACTCACCCTCTGCTGGGTTTTCCAGGCTGATCCCTCCAAACCCAAACCCAGACAAGGAGTGCGAACACTGCAGGAACAAACGGGAAAGAAGACAGACTGCTGGAATTTCAGGGAATGATGATTTGCTGTGGCCAGTGCAGCTCCAGGTTTGCCTTCCTACTTAAATGCACTTTGATTTAAAATCTCTGAAGGCTCAAGTTAATATTTTGCAATCAATTATTCTTAGGGAGATTTGTAGAATTCACCACTCTTCCCTAAGAATTTGAGTTTTACTTGAATTATATAAAAATCTCCATCCTTTTCTCAAACATTCCCCACAACCCTGGATGTTTTCTTCCCTTCAGACTGAGGAATATTTGAAAAGGAGAATTAGAAAGAGATTCAGATCCAGGCTGAAAAAAAATAAAGCATTGATTTCCTCAGTTATACTTAAGGCCCTTTCCTTTTGTAAAATAAATAACCTGAATAAACACGTCAGGGAAGATTAAAACCTCATTAAAAAGTGTAAACAGAGTACAAAGACGATAAAAAAAAAAAAAAGAAGCTTGGCTGAATTGAATAATGGCAATAATAAAATCACTACCCAATACTGCCAGTTAAAAGTCCTGCTAAGGGGGAAGATGGGAAGCAGAGCTGCTGTTATCTCACACTCAGGATGGAGATTTCTTCTCAATAATTAGATAACATTTTAATGAATAAATTAATTCCATTATCCAGGAAATGGGGACCATTGATAAAGCCGATTCTAAGCCAGTTCCCAAATCTAATCAGGGATATTCTGCTCAGGATGGTCAGGGAGGATGGATGGGAGCTGCAATATTTCTTCCTGCCCACCTAAAGGAGACACAAATGCTGAGGCCACCACTCTATCCCTGCCTGCACAGGAGCTTTAAAATCATAATATTAATGCAAATTATGGCTTTCAGGCTCGCAATTATGCATTTTTATTTTACTGAGGTGAGCAGGGTTGTTGCAAATCTCAAATGTTAAAGAAAACAACTTTATCTTCTTTTTAGGTGACATCCCTTTAAAGACAAATTCACAGAAAAGGTGAAATATTGCCGGGTGCAGAGGAAGAATTTGAGCAGCCTTTGAAAGCAGGATAAAGTTGTGGTAATGCAGTGCCCATGCTCAAAATTTTTAATTTAAAGGGTAAGGAAAGGGAAAAGAAGTAGAGGGAAGAATTGAGTGAAGGAAAGGGCAAAATGAGTGCACAGAAGGAATTCTTCCATAGGAAATGACAGGAGCAAGAGAAGGAATTATATTTTTTAAGTGAAGGTAAAATTTAATGCAGGAGGAGGACTGGAATGTGACTGGGCACAAGCACCTTGTGATTATCACCTCTGCTTCTCTCTGCAGAGGACAGCACCAAGAAATGCTGTAATTGTCTGCCTGGCCTTTCAGTCAGGATCCAGCAGTGGAATTTCAGTAATGAGACCTTTATCCCAGGCTCTGGAGACACCCGAGGCAGCGGTGGCTGTGCTGGAGAGCTCCCAGCAGGGCTCTGGGGGTGGGTGCTGCTCCGTAGCCCTGAGTGGCTCCCCAGCTCTGGGGGCTGTTGTGTGACGTGCACAACCTCTGAGTGCCACGGTGGCATTCCTAACAATAAATAACAGCATTTCTACACCCCCTGGCATCTGGAAAAACCTCTCCATGTCCTTTTTTAACACCAGGGTGTCACTCTTGTCCTCTCCAGAATCCTGCTCTGAGAGCTGCTGTCTCTCCAGAGTCACCCTGGGCTGTGTCCAGGGTTTTCCCTTCACCAGTTCCTAATGTTATAAGTACATATTATATTATTGGCTTTTCGCAAGTATTAAAATGAGTGCTGTATGTGTAACGTTAAATATAGCTTCTTTTATTTATGCTATTAAAACTGAAAAATAGTAGTGTGATATAGGTTTCCTAGACTATAGCATGATATGTAGAATGCTTCTTTTACTCATGTAAGTTAAAGAACGATAAAGGTAATTCCCCACATTCTTGAATTCTCCTATCTGGACAAGATAATGGTGACAAACCCCAGAGGCGACGAAACGAGTCACAAAGAGATTTAATCTACAGCATGGAGCCACCAGAAGATTTAATCTGCTGAATGGGACCCCAAAAAGTAGTAAAATGTTAATTTAATCTGCAAGAGGGGATGGAGGGGATTTGACATCAAAGAAAGTACCAAAGAAGGAGTGTTTGAATAATGCATGAGGGTCTATGAATATGCAACATGCTGGTACATTTAAAGAAAAGTTTTCTGAGTTAAGGTGTGCCTCTGGCAGCGTGCCAAGCACCCGGCCATATGTAACTTTTGCTTTCCTGTCTCCTAATTGTCCTTTATTAAACTTTTTTTAAAATTTCCAACAGAGGATCGGACCTCGTTTTTCACACTAATAAAACCCTACAAACCAAACCCAGGGATGGCAGTGGAATAATAAACTGGTTGTAGATGAGCCTGAGTGAGTGCAGCTCTTCCCCTGACAGTGCCCGGTTGCTTTACTCATCATCAGTGCCTTTCCTCATGGAATTCCCTGAATTACTTCATTCCCGGTGGGATCCTGAAGCTGCAATGCTGAATAAAGCACACTGCTGCAGCCAATGCTTGCATTTATTTAATATTTCTGGGTAAAGGAAGGTGGTCTTCACTGATTTTCAGCCCTTGAGGAAGCACCTGGCTGTGTAAAACCCCTCACATAGGTGGGAGCTGCATTTCATCCAGACCCAGGGAGGTTTCCTGCCCGGGATCAAGGAGAAAAAATGTGTGAGGAGAAATCAAACCCCTACTCAATCATCTTTCCCAAACCTTTTACATTCAGTGCCCAGGATCCTCCTGAGAGAGTCCACTCCAAAGTGCAATTATTGTCCATAACATGATATAGAGCTCTTCATTTGTTTTATTCTCATTCCAGAACTCACAGTTTGCTTTGTGCTCCTTCAGACGTGGTTGGTGTGAGAGGACATCTGAGCCCTCCTTCCCAGTCTGGGAGAGATGCGCTTCCCCAGTCACACTGTCGAGCACAGCGAGTTCCCTGCCTTGGGGGGGAAGGTTCTCTGCATAAATAAACCCCTTTTATTTCTTTCCCAGCCCTGGTTCAGCACATGACTGGAAATGCTGTTGTTACATCGTGCCCTGCAGCTGTGAGTAACTCTCCAGGGAGCGGCAGGGAAAGAAAGACACGTGTAATAATTTGTTTTTCATAATGACAGCAATAACTTCACCTTCATCTGCTTAAGAGCATTCATTTCCTGCCAGGAAATCACTGTATTTACGTTTATTCCAGGAGTTTATGGAGATTGTGGTGACTCAAATACGATTAGGGAGGTGTGTCACCTGCAATCGTGGGGATGGATCAGTCTGTGCTGCAATGGTTTGTGATCCTGGGGATGGATCATTCTGTATTGGAATGGTTTGTGATCCTGGGAATGGATCGGTCTGTGCTGGATTGGTTTGTGATCCTGGGGATGGATCAGGCTGTGGTAAGTACATTTGAGCAAAAGCTCTCAGTGTGCCCTGCATTTGTAAAAGCCTTGCAGAACAGAGGGTTAATCCACCTTTTCCTGACTGGGCCTGGAGGGTCCCTGGCCATTTCCAGAGCAGCACAGCCCTCCCTGGGTCACCTCACCTGCACAGGGACTTCAGGGTGGCCAGAGCCCTCCAGGACAGGAGCTGTGTGCCTGGACTGATGTCCTGTCCAGAGAAAGGAAAACTTCTCTTTATTACTGAAAAAACTTGCACAGAAGGGAGGAGAGACTGTGAAAGGAAGTTCCTTGCCTGAGTGGGGAGATTTGGGTTGGGAAAGGTTTTGAGCAGTAACTTTCTCCTGACAGCAGAGGAAAGTTTGGTTTGGAAATATGGAGAAAACAGCTGCTTGGAGGAAGGGCTGGAGGTTTCCTGCAGGTCTCCTGCTTTATCCCTCCTTTTGGTGTTTGCTTGCCTTAAAGAGCTCAGCCAGGGCTCAGTTTGGGCAAAATATGGTGAATATTCCATGGTCACGTGGTGAGAGATGGGGTCAGGCACCTTCAGCCAGGGCTTGTCTGGAAACAATAAACACCAGCACTGGGGGAGGTGGGAAAAGTGAAAAGTGGCTGTTTCAGAGAGGCTTCTGCAGTGAAAAACAGCAGCTCTTATTTGTTTGTTTGTTTGTTTGTTTGTTCAGCATGTCCTATTTATTGCCCACTTTGGGTTTCTCCTGTGCTTCTGTTTGTGTAACTGTGAAAATCCTGGTCAGCATTGCAGATTTCTAATGACTCTTGCCCTAAACTTCCCTGCTTTTATCTGAAGGGTTTTAGAGTGGTGTGATTGTGAGGAAGCCTGTTTTAAATTTAAAATATGTCCTTAGTCCTGGTGGCTGCCAAGGAGGGCTCAAATCCTCAGTACAAGTTGTTTCCTGAAACAAAAAGAGCAGTAACAACAACAACAGTAATAATAATTTCTAGCAGTTCATGTTATAATAGAGTAGAAATGAGCACAAAGCTCATGGAAAAGTTGGGGATGTGATGCTGATGGATGGGATGGAGAAGTACAGCCAGCAGAAGTTTGGAGGAAGTCATTCTATGTCTTACTGTCACTAAATGTGCAGTGTCAGAGAAACATGGGCTGTGGAGAATCAAAATCCAGTGAAATACTTAGAGCAGGACCAAAAACCTGTCCTGAGATTTATAAAGAGATACCAGGCCTAATTAGCAAAAAAAGGGAATGGACAAATCCACGCAAACTGTATAATCCATGCTATTTAAGTTATAGTAATATTCAGTTTGTACTGGGATATATGTGATTATAAGTGTAAAAAACCTACAAAATTAGCACTTCACTGCTCTGAGTATTTTTTTCCCAGCTCCTTTTCTGCAGTGTGGAGAGGAAGGGTGGGTTTTGAGCCAGAGAGGATGTTCGATGATGCTTCTTGATAAGGTGAGACTCTCTTCTTGCAGAGGAAAACGAATGAGTTTACTCCTTCCAGAGTCTAGAAATTACATTGCTTCTTTCAAAATAAATGTGGCCTGCACTGCCCAGGGAGAAATATCTGGTTTGGCTTTAATTAAGAGAGCTCGCTGTATTTTACGAAGGAACAAGATATCAGGGCCTGTAGTTACAGGATTTATTTGTTCACACTTCATTTTGATGTGTTGGTGGTATTTGGAGATTTTGGTGAAGTAACAGCCAGAGAAGGGACCTGCTCTCGATTCCACTGAGGTGTAACTGGAGTGGTTCAGACCTGAGTTCCTGCCTGGAAAGCTCTGAATTTCCAGGGATGTTGGAAAGATTTGCCTTCCAGACTTTGTCTGGATTGATAACAGCAAGAGTTCAGTGCTAACATTTACTTCTCTTTTACTTCAACTCAAAAGTTTTATTTTATCACTGCCAGGCTGGAAGCTGGGGCTCCAGTTGAGATGGTGCTGAGTGGATCATGCCCTGAGTGCCCCTGGTTTCTGCCTGGCTTTGTTTCAGAATTACCAGCAACACCAAGTGCAGTTCCTAATTTTACCCCATTGTGTGCTACACAAGAGAAGAAGAAGAAAAAAACTAAATCTTCCAAAAAATCTTCGTATTGTTCTCTTAATATTGGCAGTTGTTTGCTTTTAAATTGCTCCTTTTTCATCATCAGCTGAGAGCTCCGTTAAAAGGAGCAGCCCTGCAATAATCTGAGTATTAACAGAACTCTGGTGGTGAAGCTCCAACCTGTGCTGGAGAATCCTTTTGGAAATTGAAACTGGTGTGGTGAAAATGGATTTTTTTGAGTTTCCAGCCCTGTAACCTGGCTGGGGTGAGTAATTTGTGGCCACTGAAAGCCCAAGTACTGCCTCAGAAAACAGGTTGATAACGATGCGAAAGTGGCAGTGATGGAACACCCAAATGGAAATAATTAGAGCGTTTGCCTTGGTACTTAAGTCATTTGTTCCCTAATTAACTGTCCCGGAACCGCCTTTTCCCAGTGATGTATAAATTTACCCAAGGAGTTCAGCTATCAGAATTAATGTTGTTGATTAAACTTGATAAGACTCGTGCAGGAGAGACTGGAAGCATGACCCAGAAAGGTGTGAAAACACTGGAAAAAATTGAATACAAGGGAATGTTCTGGCTCTTTGGATTGTCTAATATGTGCACATCATCCTTTTGTTGCTTTCCATTCTCCTACCTAAAAAAAAATGCAATGCTTCAATAATTATTTAAAAGCCTGGTTACTTTTAAAAATGCCCATAAACCCAAGGTCGATTAAAACCACTAAAGGGAAGCCTGGAGTTAATTTTTGCCTCTTTCTGATCTTTAGGAGTGGAGAAATCGTGGTCAGGATGAGATAAAAATTCAGTTTGGGGACAGGTTTTAATGAGCAGCTACTCCTCAGAGTATGGCCAGCTCTGGGTACACAGGCTGGCATAAGAGTGTAGTTACACAGATTTTAATTTGGTCCTGTTGGTGTTTTGATTTTGTTTACAACAGTGTTAATTTTGAAAGATGTAGAGGACAAACCTTTCCTGAGCCACCTCTCTGAAAGCTCAGGTTTGATGTTTGTATTAATTTCTGTATATTAACATCAGGCTCTGGCAAGCACAAATATTTCTTCCATAAAAAATTCAGCATTGCCTCTTAAATATTTCACAGCAACCCTAAACTTTTATCAGTCACTTTAATTGACAGGCTCCTTTAGGTCTGTTTTGTTTTGAATAATTAAATCTTTCTGTCTTCATCAAAACACCCCAAACCTGTGAATACTCTGTGTTTCGTCCCTTGGCAGCTGCGGGTTCTGAGTTTCTTGTTTGTCTCACGGCCTCAAGAAAAAATGTCACTGAGCACTTTTCTGAAGTTTCTGGGGCTGGCGAGAACCCGGCTCCCCCTGTGGTTCTGTTCCTGCAGGGATTTCCCACTTCACACAAGGGGTTCAGGAGTGCTCCTGCTGCAGTTTTAGTGGAGTTCCCCTGGTCCCAAGAGAGCCCAAGGTTTCCAAATTAGATTTTAGTGCTAATTATCCAATCCATGCTTGCTTTGGAATAATAATAATAATAATAATTCTATTAGTAAGAATAATTTTGGGGCGAAAAGGCTTCTGCTGCTATAATAAAAAGAGTAACCTTGGCTTTGGATAAATAGAAAACAGCAGCACAGACAGACACTGTATAATGACAGATTTCTGGAGCAACAATAATTAAATTACTTTGGTTATTCTTGTTTCACTACACAAACAATATTATCCAGCTTATTTTTAGATCAATTTGTTAACTCAGGCCTCTCAATGTACAGTTGTTTCTTGTAGAGTCAGATTCACTTAAGCAATATTTCTATAAGGCTTGGATTTCCTTCTTCCCTCTTTCCTTCCTTCCTGCTCCAGCTCTTGTGTTGATTCTGTTCCTGTGCCCTCTGAGTGGAGCTTGGAGTAAAACCCTGACTCGGAGAGTTTTGTCATTGACAGAATTTAACACACAGTGATCATTACAGCACCAGACTGGATTCCTGGCGACAAAACAGCTCCTTCTCCCAGCTGGCTCTGATGTCAGCGACCTTCCTTCCCATCCTCAAACCCCCATCATCCCCCAAAACAAGGACATAAATACAGGGACTGGGGGAAGCTGGGAAATAAACCGTCCTCCAGTGGATCTCGAGGTGTTTGTCTTCCCTTATCAGCCCCATAATGAGAGTGCAGAGATGGCAGATAATGACAGTGGCCCCAATGACACCACTCAGTGCCAAAGAGGTGAAGATTGCACATTTTATTTTGGAAAATAATTATGCAGCTAATTACAGCTCTTGACTCTCGTCCTTCCCCTGCCTGCGTTCTTGGGGAGGCTGCTCTGCTCAGCTTGCACAAGACAGTGTCAGTTATTCTAAAGGTCAAAAGACTCTCTTGTTATGATTTGTAATTGCTGGTGATGGGGAATAAAATAAATACAGCATCATCTTGGGTCATTTAACTCATTATTAACTTCTGCTACTGACTCTGTTCTGTGACCACTCTTACACACTGATCCCACTGTTAGGGTGAGTTTATCTGGAAATTAGGATGTACTTTGTGTGGGTGAAAGAGGAGAAATAACCCAAAAGTCGAGCTCTGGACTCCTGTGAGAAATTTCAGACCTGAATTCCAGATGTAGCAATGTGACCTAACAATGCAGGACAACCTGATGTAGGACCATTTTAATAAAAGTGAGCAACTCTCTGCTGAGGCCACAAGTGAATTTCACAGAATCACAGAATCAACTGGGTTGGAAAAGACCATTGAGATCATCGAGTCCAACCTCCAATTTCAGGGCAAAGCAGCTGCAGTGGCATCTCAGAAGTCCTGTGGCTGAAGGATCTGACTCAGTTTAGCCTTGAGATCTCACCTGGCTCGCTAAGAATTCAGTCACTGAAGTAAATAAATCAGAGTTCATGTTCTGTGCAGCCTTTGTCTTCTTTTCCTGCTCCTCCTCCCCAAACCCTGCA
>VYZQ01020216.1:0-23048 GCA_013400655.1 Mystacornis crossleyi
AAATTAAATTAAACTAAATTAAAATTAATTTAATTAAACTGAATTTACTAATTTATTAGTTGTTTAGTAATTTATTCCTGTTTCCTCCCAACTGCTTCCAAGCCTCTGTTGCTTCTGGTAGCTCATCCTTCTAAATTTCAGAACTGGGAGGAGACAGAGGGCAACTTTCCAAGCAGGAGTAACAAAGATAATTCAGCAATTAATCTCTGCCATTGAGTTGGATCTGCTTGTGAACAGAGGAACCAGGGCTGTGACTCCTGCCTTGAGAGAGACAGGACAGTGCAACACCACGTGTGTCTGAGCCCTGTGGAAATGCAGGACTGGCTGCCAAACAGGAGAGCTTTGGTAGCTTGAGCCTGTTTTTCTTTGTTGGTAAAGAGACTCTTCCCTTTTTAACTTGTTTAGATCTGCTGCCCTGGGCTGTTCGTATGTCCTTAAGCAGCACAGAGTATTCCCGAGGTACAGCCCTCAAAAACTCTGAAATGTCATTCTCCATCCCTGGAAGCGTTCAAGGCCAGGCTGGATGGGGCTCAGAGCACCCTGGTCGAGTGGGAGGCGTCCCTGCCCATGGCACAGGTTGGAAGGAGATGATCTTTAAGGTCCCTTCCAACCCAAACCATTCTGTGATTCTATGATTCATTCTCTGTTTGGAGCTTCACAGAATCCATGGATAGAAAGAGCACAAGGCACAAAATAGCAAGTAACTTTTATTAATTTTGCACAATTAGAAGCAAGAAAAATAAATAATTTCTTTTTAGAAAGATGGAAATCATAACAGTTTCTTCAGAAGACATGAGCTATGGCGTGAGACTGTTGTGTCCCTGACCTGCCTGGTAATATAGACCTCTATAGATTTTACAGATGCATTTATTAAAACCCAAAAAATTAAAACATTTTTCTTGTGTACGTCTACATCAGGTAACAGAAAGCTGGCCATATTTAGCAAATGACACTGAAAATGTGTTTTCTTGTAATAAAGTAGTCTGAAAAAGATGCAGCGAAATAGTGTACCTTACTAAAATTGACATAAATACATTAAATTGAATTAAAACAGTAGAAGATTATGATACTGTATCTTTTTGCCATAAAGATAAAAAGTATCCTAACAGAATGGGGGGAAAAAAGGTGGTTTAATAAGTTTAAGATGATAAATGGAAGAAACAATCAATTGCAAACCAGGAGTGCTGTTGGAACAAAACCCTGAAACAAAAGCAGAAGTAGGTGGCAGAGGGGCTTTCATGCTATGTTACATTTTCAGTCTTGAGATGGTCAATCCGTTCTTGTTTTCACATCCTGTTAGTGGGATTTACATTTGATATCCAAAAGATCAGGTTGGTTTCCTGCAGATTGAAAGAATATGCTACTTGTAAATCCCTTTTTCCTATGGCTTTTTGCAGTCTGTGCGTGCCCAGCATTCCTGTCATCTTTAATGGATGAACAGCAGCAATTTTTGCCCCTTCAGATATATATGTAAAAGAACATGCATATTTTATAGCACTTTATGGATTTTTGCTTTGTTTCACAGTTACATGATTTTGTTGGTTGCCTGTAGTACCCCTATGGCCACACTACTTAACTTTCCTGCTTCCAGTCCTCCAAAATACTGTCTCAGCACACGAATATTCACCAAAAAAAAAAAAACCAAAATTTTTTTTTAAAGCAGAAATGAATACTTGTGTACTTGGAACTCAGTCTAAATGAAGGTTCTGTCAGTATATTTATACTGTTTTCCTCGTATCTTTAAACATGGATCTGTTTATATAGATTGTTAGTCGCTAACTAAATACTACTACAGATCAGTTTATCTTCTGGGAAATTACTATTACATGTAACTTTGGAACAAAGGAGTGCTTATGAGCTGAATATAAACTTTTGGTCCGTCTTCGTTAAGGATTGGTTCCAGATTCAGGCCATCCTAAAAGCCGGAGTCGCTATTTATTAGGGAGCATTGTTATGCCCCACTGGTAAGGCACTGGATTTGGGTGTTCAGGGTGTCACTGAGAATAACAAATCCTCAGCGACTGTTCTGGGTACCTGTATTTTTTTATGTTGGCCTTGAGCTAACGGGCACCGTCAGTGGGATTCAAGGGCATCCACTATGGAAAAGACTTTACACACTCCACTTCTGAGATTAAATCCAAACTGCTTCTTGCAGTTTTCATGCATCCAACTTCTCCTTCTCACACCCTGTCCCTTAACCCGGGTTTTCCATGACAGAAGTGAGGACACACAAATGCTCTAGAACCGAGACAAACAAAAACACCTTGTGTGTAGATGGGAAGGTCCCATCTCTGCCACTGTACACCAAAACCAGACCCATTTCAGTGGCACCCCTTTCTTTCACTTACACGAATAAACTTCACTGGGTGCTGAGTTAACTTCACCTGCAAGAGTTATTAATTCATATTTCAGTTCATATTCTTTATTTTCAGTCTGATTTAATGTAGATAAATAGTAACTGGCCATGGAACTTGTTAGATAAGCTACTCTTCCCTACCTACTTGGAAAACAAAAGTCAACTCCCACTAAGTGCTTTCCCAGACTCTTGTAAACAGAGGCTACGTAATATTGCACCTGGAGAAAGGGAGCAGTTCCAGCCTTCTGAGTAAGAGCACAGGAACGGGTGGAGTACTGGGTGTGCTTGGGATGGCAGGCTCATGCTGCTGTTGGGGTGGAAGCTCTCAGTTTCAGTTTGTTTTTCTGCATATTAGTGTACAGTGCTGCCCTGCTTTAGTAAGCAGGGAACTCAGCAAAGACCAAATAAACTTTCCTGTAAGGGAAGCACTGTGGAGCGTGGCAAAGGGAAGAGCTGGGATCCTACACAGCAACCCAAGTGTTCGATGTGTAGCCATGAATGCCGCGTGTGTGGGGGAGATTGACAGAGCAGCCACTTGTGTTTCTCATTCATGTGTTTGGCTGGGGACTGCTTTTGTACAGAGCTGCTCAAATGTATTCCAGGAGCGCAGCACTCAAGGAACTTGGCCCTCGGGGAATCTTAATGCACCCACAGTGCAGTTTCCAGCCAGCAGGTTGCTCGTGTGTCTCGAGTTATTGCAGGGAGTGAAAAGCGAATGCACGGGATGTTTTGCACCAGGGAGTCACCCGCCTTCTGCTTTCACACGGTGAACACTCAGTGGTAATTAGTAGTCAGTATTGCTTAGGACTTGTTTCTTGGAGTTCTCTCAGTGATGTTTTACTGGATTCTTCGTGACTCTCCTACAGTGAAATTTTTTTCCTGATTTTCAGTTAATGATTTATTTTTGCTTGGTGGATTTTTAGCAGAAGTGTTTGTCATTAGAATTGAGATAGTGGACTAAAACTACTTGCTTCAAAAGCATTGTGAAAAGCTTGGGCCAAATAGATTGATTTGCTCTAGAAAGGTAGGACATCTCTGTAAGGACAGAAATATACTAACTGCACAGAAAAAATCCGTGCTAAATCTTGAAATATAAATACTTAATACATGGAAATGGACCAGGAATCATTCTAGCTCATGCTGTAATTTCAGAGATGAGGTATGTGTAGTACGCAAAACTATCAAAAAATGATTCTAAGTGAACTTTCAGGTTTTGTGTTCTCTTAATTGAGTCCCGGAAACTGTGAAAGATACGGCAACTGAAACATTTCAGATGCAAACTTAATGATTAAACTCAGAAATGCAGAGATCAAAGAGAAACTGCTGGGAAGATCTGAGAATTAAGTCAGTTACAGATGTAAATAGAAGTTTCTGAACAAAAGGTCTGTTGACAGTGCAAAAATGAAATCTTCAATCACTCAAAAAGAAAAATATTGGAGGATCAAAGAACATGTTAGTAGACAGTAAAATAAAACCTCAACTGAATAAGTTAGCTAATTAGTTTCAGCTTTAAGTAAGGGATAAGTTTTAACAGGGACCAATTATTTCTTTTGTGACTAAAGCAAGTACAGATTAATAAAGTGAGAATTTGTAATTTTATCATCATCAGTTACTTCAAGGATAAGATCAGGGCAGAAACTGTTTTCCCAGTGTTTCCCAGTTGGCACAGATACACAAAATTGACACATGGGAAAACTTATCTGAGTGTTTCATAGGAGAGTTATCTGGGGTGTCATGTTATCTGGGGTTTCATATGCCAGAGGTTGCTTCAGAAGGCTTTTACAAGAGTTTATCTCGTTTTTGGAATGCTGCTTGGGAGGATATGATTCTGCACGCTATAATCTGAATTATCCATACTCCAGAGGTAGTTTTACTAGTTATTGTCATGACTGTGGTCAAAGTACTTTTACCATGCTAAAAACATCTCTATGGAAGGAGGTGAGAAACAAAGTAGGAGGCAGATTGCGACCAATCCTAATCCCAGTTTTTGGAAGGAGAAATAAATCTATATGTGGTATAGCTTATGGTTTTTGTTGTACCAGTACAATTGATGCTGGTGCCAGCATGCTTGCGTTTAAAAGATACAAGGCTTTGCTTTGAGGAAGTTGTGTCTTTACCTAAATTGCTGCTTATGGCATAGGTCACTGAAGACCATGCCACAATTTCACCTACCCTTCAAATTTAGGTTAGTGAGGTAAATTAAGCTTAGTATGACTGCTCTCCAGACCTCTGGCAACAGACAAGAAATAAATTAAGGATAATTAAGCAATATATTTTGTGGTGCTGACATTTTTGGGAGTGTGTTGGGGAGATGACTGATACAGTTTTAAATTGTTGAAATGTGACTGGCATTCCACCGGGTTATGAATTGGCAACTAGGACACGACGACTGACTAGTTGTAACTGCCCTGCTGCATTTAGACAGACTGTCAGCTACTCACCAACCATCCAAATGACAAAATCAAATTAAAAGGCACACTCGTAGCCACTACTGTGCAAGCCCCTGGAGACCCTGAATAAGCAGATGGATCTTATACTGAGTGCAAATGTGAATTGGCAAGAAAACAATTCCAGAGGCATCATTCCCCTTCACTGGAAATTCCCTGTGTATAGATGTTCAGATCTTGGGGCAAAACAGAATGCCTCAAAATGAGTAGGAGGAAAAATCTGATTCATAAAAATTCAAGTTCGGAGCCAATGCAGAGAAGAAAGTAAAGGTTTTGCCTTTTTAAAGAGATGATACGTAAAATATTAGATAATAGTTCTGTTAAGGCATTAAATGAAAATGTTTATATTTGTTGATTTTGCGGGTTTTAACCACTTATAGATGAAAAAAGAGAAGAGTGAGTGAATGAAGTTCCAGGAGGGATTCAGATCAAAGTCACAGGGTAAGTGCCAGCAAGCTGCAAGAGTAAAGCAATGCATTGACAAAGACAAGCAGTTTTCTATCAGAATGGAAAAAATAACATCTGTCTGGGACATGTACCAGGATTAATGCTGGTATAGAACAGTCCAACTGACCAACTGCAAAGTCTTAAATCTAAATTTCTGGATGCTCAGAGTGGAATTGCAGTGATGAAACCACTATTTATTCAGACTGACTGCTGGTTTTGGCAGAGGTGAAACCAAATCATCATGTAAATTATTTTAATTACAAAAGTAAGAAAGTTAATGCAGTCCAAAGTTTGGGTTAGTCTATTTTTGAGAGTAAATTCCAGACTGTTTTATTAACAGATGTGCTCATATATTATTAAACCAAAGTCCTACATGCTCAGTAAATGCTTTGAGGGCTTTGTTAAAAATATATCCCAAGGGGATGAACCACTGGCTCAGCTGAAGTCAGTGGAAGATTCCCAATTCTTTTCATGAGGTCATAACATGATTCTCATAGTTTAAAAGGCATTTTCATGAAGTACATGTTAACTGTAAAGTACTGTACATCTGGGGGCACCTTCTAAAAAACTATATAATTGTTTCTGCACTCAGGTAGTAAAATAGCAGAAATAAAAAAGATAGATATAAATCAATTTGTAATTTAAATATTTGTCTTATGCACATTAACCATTAAATGTTTTAATACAGAAAAAACTTAATGGAAAACCACTGTGACTATTCCGAATTCACAACGTATCCATTGGTTGCAGATATAATCTATAAATATTAAGCTGTGACAGCTTGCCAGAGCTTCTCCACAAGGACCTACTGGTGGAGTTTTTCTAAAGAGACTTCATGAAAGCAGCAAAGTGTGGGACCTTACAGTTGCCAGCTGCAGCAGTTGTTTCTCCAGTTTTCCCAATAAGATTTGTTGAAACTCTCTATATCACAACGTCTTTATTGGTAATGGATCTCTCCTTAATTTGCACTGATGCATTTGGAATGTCAGCTTCCAAAACAAGGCACATGGGAGGCATTTAAAGTAGATTTTATGAAAGGGAAATGAACAAAGAGCATGTCAGGTTCCATTTTGATTTGCATGACAAATCCAGCATGCAGTGTTCTGGTGGGTCGGGCTGGGCTTGCCTGCCACTCACGGCGTTTGTCACTTTGGTATGAGCACTTTTGACAGTCCGTTATGTTAATTGTTCTAAGGATTGTTCTGCTGGGGGAAGAAAAGGAAAGGCATTTTTATTTTTGTACTTGTTCCATCTACAGGAGAGGAGGCATAGCTGAGGGAACAGAAAATGTTTTCAACTGGGTTTTTGAGATTTGGTTGTTTTTTTTTTTTTTTTGGTAAATAATCCTGTGAGGTCATCAGTGAAGTTCAGTATTTTAAATCTTATTGTTACTCACTGTGTGTTTTTGAGTGGGAAGCACTAGGCCCCTGAACTAGAAACTTGGGGAGTCTATTGTTTTGGTGCACACCATTCTTTGATCCTTTGAGTCCCAGAGTGATGGGTCCTGCAGAGTGGTTGGTGCTGTGCCTATGTGCTTCTATTGGATGATATTGTGGTGCTTTGACAAGTGCTAGCAAGAAATTTAATGCCCTCTGAGGCCTTGTTGGACACCCATTGTTATCAGTGTGTGGGGAACTCTCAGACCTGTTGGTAGATCTGTGCATGGGATTGAATTCTCCTGGAGACACGTTCAAGGTGGAGGTTGCTGTGGCCCCTGAGGGCACACACACTTCTCTATCATCTACATTAGAACAGTCATGGATGGTTTGGTGAGCTTCAAAGTTCCTGACTGACTGCAGGTGGCAGAACACTGTAGGTTGATCACAACAGTATTTTCAGACTGACAGAATGATCAAAGTTTCAGAAGACTCTGTTGTTTATGCTGGTGTCTCTCTTTGCAGTTACTGCTGATTTTCAGCCAAAGAAGAGCTGAATGGTTGAAGAGAGAGGAGAGCAATAAGCTAGAAATAGAATCTTCCAGAGGTTTTCGGGTAATAGCTGATATTTACCTTTTCAATTCATAACTCCTACACTGCATGTGGTGTTCTCACTGACATGTTGGGATCTACATGCACCATTAAAGACTAGCTCTAAGTACAGAATGCTTTTATAGTATAAAATCATGCAATCAGATGCAAAAATACTCAAATGAAGTGAAACAATCCAGTGTAGTAAATCCAATTACACTCTTGCTCAGCAATTCAGTGTGCTAATGCTACTTTTGATGCCCAGTGCCATTCTCCTTAAGGGCTATTTTAGTAAAATCCGTGGACTTGCACAAGAATCAGCTTGAGCTGGTGCATATCAAAATATCAAACCTGATATAATCAGTAAGTTACCGGTGACTATGAATAATAGTCTTCCACCACCACAGAGAAGGACTGCTGTGCTGCTTTACTGAAAGCTGAACTCAATGGGAGCTGAACTCACTGAACGTTAGGTCCCAAGGGACTGAAGGCTCTGGCTCACCAGTGGGGATGGCCGTGCTGGGACAGCCATGCTGATCCCCCTGTGACCTGTGGTGGTTCAGTGTAGGACAAGGGAGTCTCCAGGGAGGATGGTCTCCATCAGGAATTGCCTTTGTCCTTGTGGGGTGGGTAAGGGGTCGCATGGCACGAGGCAGCTGCAATCCAGAGCTGCCTAGGCCACCAGCTTCTGAATGCAGCACCAGCCTGTAGTTCTTGGTCTTGTGACTGGATGGTGCCCCTCCATTTCCTGGTAGCTTTCCTGTTTGGTTACTTCTTGGAAAATCATGTCACTATTTCCAGTCAGAGTGAAAAGTTGCTAAACCTCTCCCACTAAGAATTAGGGGTTTTTTTTAATTGGTCCCAAAATTGAGAGAAGCCACCACAAATCCAAGTCCCAGCAGGTAAAAAAAATTACCACTGCTCTTGATAGTTCTTGTAAAGTGTTTTGTCTTACCTGTGTTTTTAACAAAAGTCAGTTGCTCAGCTACTCACTCTGTACTTGGCAACACCTGTTAAAACTTTTTACTGTAAAGGGAAAAATCATTCACTTTTTCTTTTGGCTATTATGTATGAATTCTGAGCCAGAAGCCCTCTTGCCCTTAGTCTGCTGCCTCTTCCCCTTGTACGTGTTTTTTCAGAGACAAACTCCTGCCTTTTCCCCCAGGAGGGAGTGATGGCTGTGACAGGGTAGGTTTGGAGGTGATGTTGGTTCTGTGGCTCACCGGGTCAGTGACCGCAGTGACAACTCAAAGCATAAACACCAGATACTGCTGTGGATAGTATGCATTTAAGCAATTCTCTCAATAAATTATCTCCCATCTCAATTTGTATTTTCTGGAACATTCCTAAGTTCAGAAACAAAAATTTACTGTTGCCAGGTTATATTGTTAATTTTCTCAGAATCATAGACTCATGGAATGTTTTGGGTTGGAAGGGCCCTTAATGATCATCTAGTTCCAACCCTCTGCAGTGGGCAGGGACATCTTCCACTAGACTGGGTTACTGCAAGCCCTGTCCAACCTGGACTTGAACACTTCCAGGGACAGGGAATCCACATGTTCTCTGGTGCCAGTATCTCACCACCCTCACAGTAGACGATTTTTTCTTAAAAATTTGGAAGGTGGAAAGAAGGAAGGTGCCACGTAAGTGACAAAGAGCCGTTTGTCCTGGAGGAATCCCACCAAGAAGCAAAGTGCTGTAGCAGTTCCAGGCTGATGTCCCATCACTGAGCCTGGTCAGTGCCATCGTGTTTAGCTCCCAGGCTGCTGCCAAGAGGATGGTGCCAGACTCTTTTAGGTGATGCCCAGCGACAGGACGCAGAGCAATGCCCATAAATTAAACCCCAAGAAGTTTCACCTCAACATGAGGAAGAATTTCTTTCCGTGGAGGGTGCCAGAGCACTGGAACAGCTGCCCAGGGAGATCGTGGAGTCTCCAGTCTCTGGAGACATTCCAAACACACCTGTGTGTCCCCTGCTGCAGGCGACCCTTCCTGGGCAGGGGGATTGGACTGGGCGATCTCCAGAGGTGCCTTCCAACCCGATCGAGTCTGCACGGACTCTGCCGTTCTGACCCCGCCGGCCGGGCAGGGGGCGGCAGAGCGGCGCAGCGGCCGCGGAAGCGGGGCGGGCAGCGGGCGGAAGTGGCGGCGGCTGTGCGGGGCCGTGCCGGGCCGGACAGTACGGAGCCCCCGCGACCATGGCGGAGCGCATCGAGCAGCGGCTGGAGGATCGCATCCCGGAGCTTGAGCAGCTGGAGCGGGTCGGGCTCTTCACACGCAAAGAGATCCGGTGAGCGGGGCCGGGGCCCGGGCGGGCGGGTGAGCGCACGCACGTGGTGCGGCCGGGAGCGCTCCGAGCGCTGATCTCCCGTTCCCGCAGGGCCGTCCTGAGAAAAGCTTCGGCTCTGGAGTACAAAATCCAGCGGAGAGCGCTGCGGAAGGAGGATTTCATTAATTACATCCAGGTAGGCTTCACTGAGAGGCAGAGCGAGGCAGCTCTCGATGCAGACCCAGCTCAGTTAGACCCGGGTAGTTTTGTAGTGACCCACGTTGGAAACAGGTCAGAAAACAGAGACCCCTCCTCACCTGGTCCCCGGTGTTAACTTGTGAGCGGTTGTTGGCACCAGAGCAGGAAGCGTAGCCAGGAGTTGATGCCTGAGTTTGGGGTCAGGCTTCTCTCGTGTTGTGACCTTTTCCTGAAATTTTTTGTCTCCCCAGGGATGTAGAGCTGCCAGTTCCCTGGTGTGCTGTGCAAACTGTATTTAAGTGGAATGAATAAGTTCAGTATTAGGAGGAGGTTCCTGAAGGGGTGGTTGGGCACTGAACAGGCTCCACAGGGAATGGTCATGGCCAGGAGCCTGGCAGAGCTCAAGGAGTGTTTGGATAATGCTTTAGGGCACAGGGTGGGATTGTTGGGCTGCTCTGTGCAGGGCCAGGAGTCTTCGAAATGTAGTGACCCAGCTAAAAATTATTGTTTATGTTTTCCTGACTGTAATGTTTATTGTCCACCTGATCATCCATATCAAACTTGATTTGGTTTTCTTTGCCTTACCGTTATGTGTCTCATCATTTGCTTTTAAATGTTTTCTGCTTCCCATTCTAGTATGAAGTTAATCTGCTGGAATTGATCAAGAAAAGAAGAGCAGTAAGTTTGTCAGTTATTAAGAGTGCAAAATACTTTATGCCAAATTTTCTACTGCAATAAAATTAGTATGTTTTTCCTCCTAGCGCATTGGATATTCATTTAAGAAGGATGAAATTGAGCACTCAATTCTGCATAGAGTCCACAGCCTATTCAACCGAGCTACAGGGAAATGGAAAGTAAGTTTATTTGTACTGAGATTCAGAATTCTTTTTTTCTGCACACTAGGTCATTGTACCAAGGGTGTGTTGTTTGCTTGTCAATGTACAAGCGATTTTGTACATTGTGAGATTGATTCTCTTCTTCTTTTGATTTCCAACAGGATGATGTCCAGCTCTGGCTTTCTCATGTTGCATTTTGCAAGCAGTGGGTGAGTTTTCAAATCCTGATCTTACCCAGGTTGAGATACTGGATTGTGCTTATTCACACATCTGAAACTTGATTTAAAGATAGGGGTACAACTTTACTGCTACGTGCTGTAATACTGAAATAATTTTGATAGTATTGTTGGAGCTGCTTGGGATTTTCACTGATGTATGTAAATGTAGAGTTTGACTTAGAATGAATCAGTACGAAATTTGATGCTTGCAGGGGCAAAGGTGAGGCTAACTACATTAAATCTGGAGTACCAGTTGGTTTGTGAGAGCCATAATATTGGTTATACCTTCTCTGGAGTGAATGACTCACTTGTCTGTGAATTGTGATTTTGTTCCAAATAATTATTGTAGTGGCTATGCTGAAAAGTCTAATTCTGGCAGTTCTGTACTTGATAAACTTACCTTCAGCAAGGCTTCACGTTATCACCAGCATTCAAATGCTGTCATTTCTGTTCTGAAGAACATGACCTTGCATGGTAGTGAAGGTGGCCAAAGGAAAATACAGTCCCTGTCTCAGAAGCGGGCAGTGAGACCATGGGTTTGGGACTTGGGCAACATTTGTGTTTGCTATGTGGTTCAGAAAATTTGAGTTAGCTATGCTGCTCTAATTGGTGACATTTAAATGCTGGTCACTGTGGAGTAAATACAAGAAACTGTCTACTGAAGATAAGGTAGCAGAGAAGCATCTTTTTCAGAGCAATTGCACTACAGCTAGTAACTTCTCCTACTGAAACTTTGGTGCTGGGAGTTCAATTCAGTACCAGAGTGGGTGAAACAAAACTGCTTCTTTTACAGAACTCAAAACATCAACTCAGTAAGGTGTTTTCTACCATGTTGGCCATTCATTCCAATAAACCAGGTAAATAACACAATGGTGAGTGCTGAGTAAATGCCTCAGCATAGATTGTGTGGTGTTGGTTTAAGTTGATTCAAGCTGTTGAGCTAAAGTTCCTGCTCTCTGCTCTTTGCTTTGCTGCTGCTTCAGAGAGGAGGGCTCTGACAGGGGTTGTGCTGAGCAATGGGAAGGATGTGAAGTAGGTCAGAATGACCGATTCCCAGGTGCACTGGGGACTGGTAGGTGTATCAGAAGTGAGAGATGTTGAATGCTCATGACTGCTTTTTGGCTTTTGAAGACATCATTAGATCTGTAGCTAAACCACATTAAACTTCCTGGATCTGCCTGTCTGCTTTACAGTTTTACGTGGGAGATGGGCGGTCTTGTTCTGGTGCTGAGCCCATGTTGAGAGGTTAAATAAATTTATTTGTGTCACCTGTTGCAGCATTGTGGATTATGGCAGCAAAGTGGGAAATGGAGACACGACTCTCATCAGAAAGTGCCAGACATTTGTTCCTTCGTGCTTTGCGCTTCCATCCAGAGTGCCCCAAACTTTATCAAGAAGTGAGTTCCTGTTTTTCTTCTATGACCACTTACTTGATCAATCAGAGCAAATCGGTTCAGCATGCTTCCCAGATTTGTCTGAGACAACTGGAAAAACTTGTTTTTCCATCAGCAGGAAAATGTCAAAAATATTAAAAAAACTAACCCCGAAGTTCCTTTCTAAGGTGCTGTCAAGCTCTGCCAGAACCTAGGTGTCATGGTCAGTTTGTCATCTTCGGTCTTTATTGAGGAATTTGGTTTTCTTTGGAAGCAAGTTAAGGATGACAAAGTATAGAATGACTAAAAAATGATCACTGCTACTTGTTGGAAATTTCTGGACAGATACACAGGGGAGATAGTGGTAGGTGCACAAGCCTTCAAAACCCGAGGCTCTAGGACATATGTGGGATGTGGCAAAGTCCTTATTTGTAGCTCCTCAGAGCTTGTTTTACCTTGTTTGTGGACTTAGATTTTTATGATTTATCCCCACAGTAATTTCACTTTGTTGTCACTCTTGCAGTATTTCAGAATGGAGCTTATGCACGCTGAAAAACAGAGGAAGGAGAAGAAAGACTTTGAACAAGCAGAGATGGACCTGGTAGGTCAGCTAAACTTAAGAGATACTGTCTACTTGTGTATTACATGTTGAAATTCACAGTTTTGGATTAAAGGTTTATTTGATAATGGCTTAGAGAAAGTTTTTATTGCTGTCCTGCACCTGTCTGGAGCTTTTCAAGTATTTGCTGATGCTCAGCTCAAATACTTCATACATCTATTTTTTGTTTGCATTTGTAAAATCTTTTATTACATTCCCCAGCCTGAAAATTAACAGTAATTTCTGGAAAGTAGTAGTCAAACTTCCTATCTCATTTCTTTGTAGTTGACTTGTGCAAATTACATAAAAATAAACTTACATGAAGAAAAACATTAATATCTTCTGATTTTTCTTTCCCTGTTTGCAAAAATGTTGGCTGAGAAAGGACAATAATTTCTTCAATGATATGCTTGATATTTCAGGGGGAATTCAATTACTCCGAAGAAATTCTCAATGGGGAAATGGCTCGCATAGTCTACAGGGACGCTTCTCAGAAAATTAAAGGTGAATAGACATTTCTTGTACTTACTCATTAAGAAAATTGTAACCTTTAACCCAGTTCTGCAGTAGGCAATGCTGATAGACTTAGCTTCAATGCACACACGAAGAGTCTTTTTTCAAATACACCATTTCTTCAGTAGAACCTATATAATGCCAGACTTATAAATTAACGGTGCTGGTAGTTCTGATTCCATATCTTTCCTGCAGGCTGACATCTCTTCCAGCACAACAGCTTTAGGGCTGAAGACGCCTGGTGCTAGTTTACAGTCTCAAAACCATGATTGTTTAAAAAAGAAAAATGAAGGATAGTTCAGAGTTACACACATTTTTTGCTTTGCTGAACATTAGATCACAACTAATCAGCTACCACTAGTGGCAAAGAAGAAAGAATTCATACTAATAACAAATCAGATTAAATTGTTTTAAATTAAGCAGGCTTGGTAAAACTCAGCTATTTTATTGAGAGATTTGGGTAAAATAACTGCAAACTAGTAGCAGAGATCTTTGAGAAGTCATCATAGATGGACATATTTTGGAAGACTGGGCAAACTACAATAACGAGCTGTTGCGGACCGGCGTGGATGATATTCCGCAACCTTCCGGAGGCATCTGAATCAGTGGCAAAGAAGAGGGAAGGGTCTTTGCATAGGATTTCAGAAGATGTTTATTCCAGCAAGTCTGGGAGCAAAGACGAGGCTCATGGGAACTTTCCAGGATAAAGTAAAGGATCCCCGGGTCCGAGGGAGCATTCGGGCTGGCCAGTAGGGGAATAGGGAGGATGTGACGGAGGGACAAGGGGCAGTGGGTACGCAGGGAAACAGAACTTGGGTAAATTAGCATAATAGAACAGAGATTCCTGTGGGAGAAGCCTCGTGTGACTCGAGGAATGCTTTTCAGGGTCCCCTCTTCCCGACGCGGGGGGAACCCCACAATGAACATTGAAAATTAGTGGGGAAAAAGGACATTAGAGGAAATTTCAGAAAGATTTGGCCTAATTTAATTTTCTGGAGAAATACTGGAAAAAATAAGCATACAAATGATCTGTAAACACCTAAAAATAGTAAGGTGAATAATGGCTGATGGGAGTTCACAGTGATCTAATTATATCAAGTTATGACACTTGGCATTTTCAAAGGCAAGTTGTGGAGATACAAGATGGACACAATTCATGGACATGTATTTTGTGCAGCTTTGGAGAGATCTGTCCCGAGTGTGGAGCATTTTGTGTTTTCATGGCAAAGTCAAGTGAGGGAGTAGAGGAGGTGCTAAGTAAATTTGCAAGTGGAACTAAGCTACAGAAATGCAAAGTGCAATTGATGTAATATGTTGAGGAATTCTTCAGCAAATACTCCACTTGATAGTTTTTTCTCCTCTTGAAATACAGGTGTTGAATTCCAGCTGGCTATGCTCTGTATTGCAAAGCTCTTTGATTTTACCCAAGATTTGCAAAAAGAAATCCTTGAGAGGTGAGTTGTGGCTTTATGTTGTATTGTTATTTTGTTTTGTTTTGGTCTTTAAGAAACATGTTCTCATAACATCTCTATAGTGGATTGACTGGACTTTAAGAACTAAAGGCTGTTCCTCTAGGGAAATAGTGTTAAGACTTACCTGAAGTCCTTTAAGAAAAACAAAACATAAGGCAAGCATGATCTTTAGAAAAGGATACTTGTATCTAACTTCAGAAAGGGCTTTAAAAAGCTACTAAGAAAAGTTTAGATAAAATAGAGTTGTTACTGAATAATTACTGCACTTAAGTTTCTGTAAATTCACTGCAGGAACTGTGGATTTTCCTGGTATACTTCCATAGGGGGTTTGCATCTTTTATTTCTCCAGTTGTCCCTCTCAAAAGAAAGATCTCTCTTGACAGCTCCCTGTCTGGGTCATGTTATTTCTGGAAAATATCCATATTAAATAATATTTTTTAAAAAACTGATTTTTTGTCCTTCTATTGTGGAAAGGTAAAATGTTTTTTTCTCCGGCATTTGGTTACTTAGCAATTAACTACATTTCTATACCAATATAACAACCTTCCTAAACATACCTGCAGATGAAGAATGGTGGCTGTGGGCTGTTACAAGCATGTTGTGTTTAGTTTGCAGACCAGGTATGCTGATGATCCCCTGACGTGGGACTACATGGCCCGCCGGGAGCTGGAGCTGGGGTCCCTGCAGCCCACAGAGCACACCACAAAACAGAAGAAAGTATCAGAAATGGCCCAGAGAGAGGAACGGTGCTGTGCTGTCTTTGAGGAAGCTGTGAGAGCAGTCCCAACAGGTGAAATGTTCTGCCTGCATTTTAACATTTACTTCTGGTACTTGAGCAGCCTGTAAAAGTCTTGAAGAAGGTGATGGCAGGCTCTACCATACCTAAGAGAAGGCAAGCGGTTTTTAGATGCTACCTCTTGGGATCTATTTTATGTGTTATTTGGGTTATTTTATGCTCTTGGAGGAGCTGCTTAACTGAAGATGTGAGTCTGTTGCTGGTTAGCTGTGAGTAAGCAATGGTTTTGAGTTGCCAGTGGAGTGGATATCAGCTTCAGCATCTGGCATTGTCCTTACTCTGAAAAGAGACTGTCAAGGGGCTGTTTGTGGAGTGGTCTCAAACTTGCTGCTGTATAGCTTTTAAAGCCATAGAATAGTTTGGGTTGGAAGGGATCCTTAAAAGTGTCAGCTGAACTAAGAACTTGATGCTCTTTACAAAGAGTTATTGCCTGCAGCTTGGACTGGGGAGCCATTTAAAAACGTTAATGTTATAAATCTAGGGCCTCTTTTGTAATACAACATTTTAAAACAAAGTTGGCATAAACACTTTGTATCATTTGTATCTTTGTATTTCTTAAAGACAAATATTTGTGCTTATGATTCTGTAAGGTGTGATATTATGCCTTTGCTTCTACAGAGGACATGTGGAAATGCTACATCACTTTTTGCTTAGAGAGGTACAAGAGAAAAACCAACAGTGAAGAATTAAAGCAAAAGGTAAAAATTTATTAGGAAATAATACTAACAAATCATCCCTATTTTTATTGACTTCTGTAATACCTCAGACAAGAATCAGATACATTTTGACATTTTATCAAAAATACTTACCTGTGGCCACCATTAAAAATAATTTAGTCTCCATCTAGGGGGGTCACCTTTACTGCCAGACTCACATGTGGCCTGCCTGAAAATGATTAACGTGGGCATAAACCAGCCCTGTCAGTAAAGTACAGTGACCTCTTTGGATGAAAGCTAAGACTGCAGACTTGGTAATCATGGAATCATGGAATGGTTTGGGTTGAAGGGGATCTTAAAAGTTCACTGACAGGTCCTTCAAACCTGTGCTTGTTCAAAGGAGAGGATGAATTAAAATGACTGTTGCACATAAGTCTGAGCAAAGTTTGGTGCTGGCACATGGGCAATTTAATTACGCATCTCTGCTTGGGTATGATTCAGCGAATTAACAAATTATCCTGTGCAGCTTGGTTCCCTATATTGCATTAAAAGAACAGTGCCGTGTTGTTCTTTGCTCCTCAAAGGAGAGAAGTAAATGCTCAGATTTCCACTTTATCTTGGAATGTTTGAGGTACCTAAAGCACTAGACAAGTAATGTGTAATTAGATATTCACTGACACGATAATCCAGTGGGCTTCTTGAAATGCTGGGATCTGGTATACACAGGAATAATGCTTTTCTTTTTTTCTTCTCTGTCATTTCTAGAGGTTGGAGAGGACACTGAGTGTGTTCAGCAAAGCCCATGAGTCCAGTTTGCTGCCAGAAGCTCTCTATAAGCAGTGGGTAAGAACTGACACAGAAAAAATACATGGTGAGGCTTTCCTGCATTGCTTGCCTGCCTGTCTTTGTCATTTTGAGTAGACACAAAGATGGACAATATTGGTTCAAAGCCCTGCTTTTTAACAAAGCTGTATCTGCTGGGTTTTAGCTTCAGCTGTTGTTGGACTCCAACCTCTCTGAGAAGGCTGTGGAGGTGGCAGAAGCTGCAACCAGGCACTTCAGCCAGGCTGTGGAAGCGTGGCAGATGAGGCTGCAGGTGCTGATCCAGCTGGAGAGGGATGATGTGACCCAGTGTTTTGAAGATGCCATTAAACATGTGAAATCGAAGGTGTGTGCTGCTTTAATGGACTTGCATGCATTGGTCTTGGGCCAGAAACCTCTGATGATTCGTTGTTGCACGGTTTGTTGTTTTGGGGGCTTTTTGTTTGGTTGGTTTGTTTTTTGTTTAGTTTGTTTGTTGTGGTTTAATTTTTTTTGTTGTTTTCTTTGGTTTTTGTTTACAAGGCATTTAAAATCCCTAACCATTTTTAAGGTGAGAAATAAGAACTTGACGTTTCACATGCAGATTGCATTGCCAAGTATTAGGGAATTGTCAGTTCACTTAAAATTCACATATTTAATGTTTGAGTGCTTACAGGTGACATTTTGCATGTTCTCTTAGCAGTGAGCTGGTATTTGTGTCTTAATGGAAAAATGCGTTTCCCTTTCTTCACTGTCCTGATACACGATTTTCCTGTGTGATATTTCAACCCTTGATTAGATGTGTGCTCTCCTACTCTGTTCCATTTCAAACCCTGGGCACAGTGAGTGAGGAAACAGGAAGGTTTCTTTCCTCCTTGTTCTTGGAAGACACCTTTGTGTACTGCAGTGCTCAGTGATGCAGAACTTGGTTCTCATCCCTTCCAACACAGCTGTCCAGCTAAGGATTATTTGTCCTGTAAGTGAGGAAGCAAATGAGAAGTGATTTCAGTGTGCAGTTCAAAGTTGCCTTTCCAAGAGCTGTGTCTAAAGGGTATTTTTTATGGCAGGTAATAGAGACTCTGATGGCTGTATTGCTGTCTGTTTCTGTAAATGAGAGCCACTGTATTTCAGCCATTTGATGTGTTTGCTGACCTTGTAGGGCACTTTGCCATTGTGGACCCTCTGGGTGCAATGGAGTGAGGGCACAAACAGCAAGGAAGACACAGAAGCGCTCTACCAGGTACTTGGCTAATCAAAATCTACTTTTATGTCTGCGTAAATAAAAATGGAACAATGCGTGTGGACAAACATGCAACAAATGCTTTATACTGAAGTTCCTTCTTGGATGTGTTGATATCAAAGCATTTCAAGCAAAATTGTGCGTGTTAAAAAAACCAGTTAGACATAGACTTACAGGCACAAATGTCATTCCCATGCTTCTAAGGCATATAGATGTTTGTAAGCACAACCAATGATGGACTCCTACTTTGTGGTCTAGAATTTTTGCTCTGTTTTCAGGTACCTATCTGAACATGGAAAAGAGACTTTTCCAATCTGTGTGAAAACATCAGTCTTGTTACAGAAATGTCAAGATAAGAACCAGGACTTTAATCTCACTGTGTATTTCCTCAGTAGCATAGGGCAAAACATTTCCTCTTTGCCTGGCACGTTGGGTTGTGGGTTTTTCCCTCCCATTTACAACATAAGACATGTATTTCAGGTGGAAGCTTGAATTTAGCTGTCTGTAGAGTATTATGAAACCCTCTGCATGAAGGGGTTTATGGAAATGCCAGTTCCAGCTATATGGAATCCTGGAGGAGAAATGTATTTTAGACTTAGAAGATCTCCATCTCTCAGATGCCTAACTAGAGAGAAGCACTAATTGGGCCATTTAATTGTAGGATATGTGATAGGTTTATTTTTTGTTTTGGTTTTCTTTTCTTTTTAAACTTGCAGAGATCCTTACATGCCACAATGCCTGCTGAATCTGTGACTATGAAAGAAATGTATCTTGACTGGACTTACAGAAATGGTGGTTATAAGAAAGTGAAAAGACTCTTTACCAGGTAAAAATTAAAACCTTCAAACCTGATTGTTCTAGGATATATGTTAAAAGTCCTTAAGTCTAAAGTCACTTACTTTATTTCAGCCTGTGTGAAAATCGTCCATTTTCACTGGACTTCTTCAGGAAGATGATCCAAATAGAAAAGGAGCAAGTAAGTTGTTGACTATCCAGTTAGTGCCTTGTATTTGTAAAATACAGTTCTGACTTGGGGTTTAAATAGGAAGCAGAGTGGTGGTGTTAGTCTGTGATCAGTTCATGTTTGTTCTCTGCAGTTGATTCACAGAATGTGATACAAACCCAAGTTCCATGGTAACTAATCTTCAGCAGTGTGTGCGCATAATTGCCGTGACTCTCTTCCTTTGTCAGAATCTAATCACGCTGCAGATTCACTTCTGTACTAAATAAATGGCCTTTTAATGCCTTCTTTTGTTAGGAATCCTGCAAAATGCTTCATCTGAGAGAATACTACGAACGTGCCTTGAGGGAGTTTGGTTCAACAAATACTGGTGAGGGGATTCTTTTATTATGTATTCATTCATTCACCGCTGTTATTTCCATCCATTTCAGAAGGTAGCTGTTTGTTCTGCCCTTGTGCTTGCTGTCATGCAGAGTGGAGCTTATTTCTTCTGTGCTGTTAAGTGTAGGACACTGCAGGGACCCTCCACTGTCAGCCCAGGGTCACTGGCAGTGGACTGGCTTCAGCATAACGAGGAGCAAATCAGATTCTGACACTGGCTGGTGTAAGAGATGTGTATCACTTTTAATTTGGATTTATGAACAGTATGGAGCTACATATTTATAATCAAGATTTCTGCAATATTCCTTGTAAGACAGTTCACAGCTCAGTTATTGTTGCATTATTTTTGAAGACATGACTGTTCCAGCTGGGAATAGAACCCAGGGTTTTGCTCTTCAAGGTGCCAGAGATTGTAGTTTCACAAAGTAAACCTTACTGCATTAATATCAAGACACTTAGAAAAAGAAAGTTTTTAGTTAGGCTTGGTATGTTTGTTAAGTAATATCTGGTCAAAATCTAACCAGAACTTCGATTTTTCTTTTAAAGACCTCTGGCTGGATTACATCAAGGAGGAGCTAAGTCATCCCAAAGGCAAACCAGAAAACTGTGGGAGCATTCACTGGCGAGCTATGAAGGTGTTGCAGGGAGACCTGGTGGAAGATTTTGTTTCTAAATACACTTTATTGCAAACTGGACATTTGTGAAAAACTAGACATGGTTATAACATGACTGTGCATTTTTCACTTCTTTGTACAAAGGTAAATATGTTCCTGGATTTTATTAAAGTTTACCTTCTTTACATTTTATGTGACAAAAAAGAATCATCTTCACTGTTGCAGTCATTTCTACTGTTGATTCTGCCAGGGGCAAATTCAAGTGCAGTCAGAGAAAGCAAACCTCTGAGGGTGTTTTCATCAAGACTTCTGAGAGCAAACTCTTCATCCTGCTTAAACATTCAGATAGTTCTAGTGCATCTGTTTTTACAGTCTGGAAAGCTAATATTACAGCACCTAAATGCAAAAAACCAAACCCCATGGAAACTACACCTGGGGGTCATCTTTTTATCTTTCGAAGCTGAATCATGCAGAATGGAACACTTTTCATTAGGTAATCAGAAATTAGTAAAAATACAGTATTTATTGCTTCCTAGCCTTGAAGTCATCTGTAATCCTCACAACAAAAGAGAAACAGCCTCTGCAGCCACCTTGCATTGGTGTTTGCATCCTGAGAGTGATGAAGGGTAGAGGGGAGCAGAGATCTGTTAGCAGTGTCCTTCAAGTGAGAGCAGAAAGCAACTTTCTGCCCACCATGCCTAAAAAATGGGTAATGTTTTTCAAAAGAGTGCGTTTCTTGGCAGTTTACAGAGCCACAAACCTGAGAAATCAACATAAATGCTATCCTTGGACCAATAGAGAAATGTAGGGAAAGTACAAGAACACGCAGCAAGTGTTCCTGTGTGCAATTTCCCGGTGACTGAAGCATGACATAATGACAATACGGGGAAATACTTCTTGATTTTGCACTCAAGTAGAAACGGCAGCTCCTCTCAAGCAATGAATTCCAGTAACTTAACAAGCTGGGAATAAAGTTTGGAGCAGCATCCTGGTAAGACTGCTCCTTTTGTGACCAGATCTAAAGCACATCCTGCTTTCGTGTTTCCCAAGCTTTTAGCCAGGCCATCTCCTATATCCCCACTAGTTCCCTGCCACCTCATATCTGACACTGAGATTTCCTTACTGATAATCACATATACCCTCCCTGCCCCTTATGCTGTTACTCCCTCTCCTGACCCGCTTCTTGCTTCTTCAGTTGCACAACTAAATGCTTTTAAGAGCAAAGTTTGGCGTTTTTCAAGTCCAATAAGGCTGGTAACTCCATCATTTCAGAAAGTGTGCCCTTTTTCTTCAGTCGTTCTGGTTCCTTGTAGAATCTTGCCATTCTCCCCAGGGATACACATTCCCTGCAAGAACATGTGCTTGACACATGTCACAGCTGTTCAGCCAAGGTGCTTGCTCTCTCTTCCTGTTCTGAGCATGCTGCTCCCACGAGGCCGGAAGGAAATTGTTATCTTTTGGCAGGGCGTAAACACCCAGCCGTGAGAGGTACTGATACTTTATTTAAAACTGCGTGAGTTAAAAGGGCCTTTCTCAGCGCTTTTATGCCTGTGTTTCTTCAACGTGCAGTCTCCACTACATGGTGGTGTTGGGTCATGGTTGCACTCGATGATCTCGAACGCCTTTCCAGCCTTAGTGCGCCTGTGATTGCGAAGTTGTGCCCGGTGGGCTCCGCACGCTGGGCGCTGTGGGCTGTCGCGGCGTTGCAGGCATCGCGGCTGGAGCGGAAGCCGTCCCACCCTCTCTCCCAGCCTCTCACCCCACTGCCGCACCCAGGCCCTCGGGCACAGCCGCGGCTGCGCCCGGCTGACGCTGCTCAGGGGCGCTGAGGGCCGGGCGGGGCCGGGCGGTCGATGGTGCCCTCAGGCCGGGCCGCGGGCTCGGCTCCGAAGATTCGGGAGTCCCGGGGAGCGCGGAGCGGGCGGCGGAGGCGGCGGGGCCGCCGTGAGGGCTTGCCCGGAGTCCGCGCCCTGGCCTTGGTCACCGCCGCGGCCCCTGCGGGCCCCGGCTTCCCGCACCCACCGCCGGTTCCTCCTTGTTCCCGTGGAAGTGTGAGGAGAGGTCGCCGTCGCCTTCCCTGTGCGCCCCTCAGACCAGCGGACGGTTTCCTTCCGCTCTCCATCGATCTTGGTCCACCCCCTCAGGGCTGTTGGAGGGTCCGGCTCACTCCTTTCCCCTCGGCGTGTGGGTTCCCCCTGAGTGATTGATTCAGTGTTAGTACTTTTTCCACTCCTTGTGTCTTCATTACCTCTGATGCTTTCACAGTGTGCTGCCGTTCCCAAAGGGCACATTTTGGATCGGGGTTGTGGGGGTGAGTGAGGAGATGGTCTGTTCTGTGTTGGCTAATGCTAGGGGTGACCGATGGCAGAAGCAGAATGAGCCATACCTCTGCAGACTTGCCTTCTGAAGTGAAAGCTTGTTTGTTTTTAAACCTCTCATTCATCAAGAGCAAATGGAGGCGCTCGGGAACACTCAAAATGTGGTAGCAGTTTCGTGAGCAATCAATGAAAGGTGCTGCTGCATTCTTTAAAACTGTCTCGTAGGTGATGGCCGCTGCCACTGAGGCCGCAAACTCTGAGGGGAAACAGCTTCCTAATAAGAGAGAAACTATGACGTGGAAGCCCAGAAAAGGTAGGACAAAACAAAACAGATGGTGAATATTGAAACTTGTGTACTACTTGAGAAATATACTTAAAACCTTTTGTTGATGTGTGAGAAATGCATCTTTACTTACTGCACTAAATTATTTCCATGTAGATATTTGTGTATGCCTAGGTGCATGAGTAATTAATCAATATGACTTTTTTTAAACCAGAACCATGCCTTTTCAGCATACCTTTTTTTTTTTTTTTTTTTTTTTTTTAAATCCCTCCGAGGGAATGTGGGGAAAAAAGAATAATGGGTC
>VYZQ01020216.1:23262-37227 GCA_013400655.1 Mystacornis crossleyi
AGTTCTCAGTGGTGTGTCTGTTATTCTGAAGCAGAAGAGAAAGGTACATGGTCTGCAGGAATGTAACCTTTTTTGTGTAAAAATTCTTCAAGAAAATTCAAGACTGTTCGTTATAATGTCTCTGTAGAGCATGGAGTTCTTTGGAACAGTGCTCAGTGTCTGAGTATGGTTTGTTGCTTTTACTGTAGTTTTTTTTTTTAATTGGGTTTTCTTGTGTTTGTTTGTTTGACTTTGTTTGGTTTTTTTGAAGCTTGATCCTCCTAAGTGATTGTGCACATGATCAGTCCCAAGGACAAAGTGGCAACGTGTAGAAGGAGTTTTGCTCACACCATTGGAGTTGAATTATTCCTCCAGTTTGTAACTTGTTTTTATGGTGACTCACATGTTAAAGAGTCTCAACCTTCCGTTGGCCAGGCTGGTTGTCAGCACAGAACGGGTGCATAGAGTTTAGCCAGCAGTGACTGATAACCTGCTGTGTCTTTGTTGATAGGACCATTTCCATTTTCTTCTCATTAATGTGTGTCTTTTTGTAATTAATACAGTTTGCTTAGGAAATACGAATTTTCTGTTTATTTTAATCCCATAACTAAAATAAGCTTTTGTATTTAAATTCCATTGTTTGATAGTGGAAGAAAGCAGGAAAGTTTTTGCAGCCTATTTATAAAACCATTCTGATTTTAAAATGAAAATACAATGTTGGTTTTTTCACACTGGGTCATGTGAGAAAAAGACTGTTCCTTTTTTGGAGGTTTTCCCTCTCTTCCATTCTGAGCTTTCATTTTAATCTCTTATGTGCTCAAATTTATGGAATGTTTTGAATTTTGTACTGGAACTGTCACAAGTTCTTTTTTTCTTTTTTTCCCCCCTTTATTGAACTTGCTCATCCCACCTGTAGCTCTTTAAACCCTCACAAACTAAGACAGCTATGGTTATTGGATTCAGGTGCTTCTGAAGGATACCGAGTCCAAGTGTCTGAGTTGTTAACGGCTACAAATACAAAAAAAGTGCTTGACTGGTCATTTAATGGCTTTTCAAAGTGTCTTAAGCTCTTGCTGTGGTGGCTTGTTTGGCAATGCTGCTGGAAGGCTGACACGTGGGATATTGTGCTGTGTCCTCTTCTCTTCATGCTCTGGGCTTTTTCTTTGCTCAGTGTCTGCTGGCTAGAAATTTTTATGCTTCTGTTAAACCACTTTGCCCTATTTTTGTGCTAGATTGGTTAAATACAGGCCTATTAGTCTTAATTCTAGCCTAGTGGAAATGTTGTTCAGAGCGAGTTTTTACAGGACCCCACCCTCCCGTTCTGTCCAGTGACCCAGTTCTTAAAGGGTTTGGAGGACTCGTCATTGGGATGGTGTTATGAAAACAGTAGGGTGAGGGGGGTGGGGGGCAAATAAAAGTAGTAGTTTCATGAACCTTTGATTCCCAGGGAAAATGTGAAAAAACTGCATGCCTTGTAAGAGCTGGTGCCAGACATTCTGAGTCCCAGGAGTATCATTGAGCTTTCTGGAAAACTGTTTTTTCTGTGTGGCATGAACCTTCCTTAAAATGAAGACGTTGACAAATTCAGTTTTCTGTTTGCCTTTTTTTAGGTCTAATTCACGAATGCTGGCAAATCAAATTGCAGTAGTGAACTGGAAGATGCCACAGACCTCCATAATAACCTGCTACACTACTACTTTCTTGGGTATCTCCCATGATTTAAACCTTCTGTTTTATCTTCTTTAGATGCTGATGATCTCACCTGCGGAAGCTATGAGGAAAATAATCTTGTCTGCTCATATGTATGGAAAGAGGATTGGTTTTACAACCCAGGCTGTCACCACACACCTTGCTTTGCTTTTCCACCACAAGTTAGAACAGTTGAGAAGGGCCAGTTTGATGATGCTGATGAATGAGGTTGACCCTGGTCAGAAAGAAGTTTGGCTTCTGAGCTGGATTATATTCTTCACCTACTGAGCTGTGTCAAGTCCCTTGGCTTTTTTTGCAGAGTTGGGCCTGAGGCCAGAAATGCGACACCGTCTCCAAAGCTTTGCTTAGAGTGTTTCTGAGCTGTTCACAAACTGACCATGCCTGCCCTGGAGACAAGAGTGCAGGTGCTGGCTGTAGGGAGTCAGTGCATTTCTGGCGGTTTTGTTTGTATTGTATAGATTTGTGTTACTAATTAATTGCTTGAAGAGAAATATTTAATTTCTAAACTTCACCTTGTTTGCCAGGCTTCTGTCAGTTTTGACATGCTGATCCCTGTGTTTTTGTGTAACTTGTAGTTTTCTTTCCTTTTCATTTGATGTTGTCAGATTGGTTTGGATAGCTTTAAATATTCTTCCTCGTTCAAGCTTCTCTGTTGTATTTCCATATGGTTCTAATGCCCATTTGTGATTCTGATACTGCTGTTTAACAAAATCGGCTGTGGCAAGTACAGAACAAGTTGGTTGTGTTTCTTATGTATTTCAGCATAAAGGAATTACAAACAGTGATACACATTTTGCAAACACACGTGTTGATTTATGTGGGGTCTGCTCCATCCAGTAAAAATGCTGTGTGCTTAAGGCTGCCTCCCAACAAACATTTCACCACATCAGACCTTCTTGTGTATGGGCATATTACCCTAGAGTCCCACAGTTGTCTTTATTATATTCTCATGCAATGTCAGGTGTGCAATGACAAAGGAAGTATCTCTGCTTTTATATATATTGCAGTATATAATCTCTGTGTCCTGCAGACAGTAGTGAGTTAAGGTTCCTGATGCTGTTCTGCTGTTTGTGTTGTGGCAAATGAGGAGATGGGAACACAAAATACCTCCACAGAGTCCCTAAGAGAATAGCTGGAACTAGAACATACCCTTCTCAGCTTTGCTCTGGAGTTAAAGGAAAGGTTCTCAAATGAAGTAGGTAAGTGGATTGAGTGGCTGGTCACCTGAGTAACACACACCTTCAACACGCTCATGTTTCATTAATCAGTTTAATCTCAAAAATGTTTTCATGACTTTATGTTTAGACAGTGACTGAACTGGAGCACAGTACAATGTTTGGGTTTTTTGGTTTGTTTTTTTTTCTTTTCAATCATCAGTGTATGAGACCAAAATAATTCATGCACAGTTTAGAAGGAGAAAGTGAATGACATGGTGATATTTCCTTAATACTTTCCTAGAGAGCACAGGAGGACAAGAGCTTGTAAGACAAGAGCTTTTCTTTAGACACCTTTCAATTCCTGGTTATGTTTTGGTACCTAGCAGTCAAAGCAGAGTGGAAGCATAGTGTTAAGGCTGCAAAAAAGAGGGCCTGGTCTTCTATTCCTATATGATGGAGTGATTAATATTTCTATCTACACTTCCTCAGTTATGCCAATAAGTGGCTCATCGTCTCAAGTTAAAAGACTGGTTTGCAAATATAAATGCAGTATTCATAAAGATAAATTGAGTGCAGATGACTGTTGAGGTAACTATACACCAGTAAATCATAAAAATTCCTCTGAAAACTCCCTGGTTCTTTAGTGAGCCTGTTTATTCTGTGCAGGCCCAACTGTGGGTGACAAGGCCCAAGGCTTCCCTGCAGAGGGCAGCAGAAAATTGTCTGCCCTGCTCCATGTGTACTCAGCAGTGAGAGCTCCCCGGGCTGGATTTCTAACGCTGATAGCAATTTAGATCAGAGTTCTGCATAGCCCTGTTCCCCAGTGAGGCTGATTCATGGCCCTGATTAGTTTCTCATTTTTTTATTTCACTCTGAAGTTATACCTACTGGAACTGAAAAATTTCTCCCATGGCTGAGTGAAGAACATCACTTGACTTCAGGCTTAATATATTTTGTTTTTTACTATGCTTGTGGGAGATATCCCACCATATTCAATAAAGATGAAACTAATAGAATTCTGTGGAAGCAAACTCATCCTTTGTAGAATTGTTTAATAAGGATAACCAAAAAGTCTTTATAACACCAATCAGGATGATTTTTCTTCCTGCACAGTTCCTAAATTGCATCACTCCTGAGTCTTCAAGGCATTTTCCATGCACTTTATAAATCAAGGTGTTTTTTTACCCTGTACCTTTAATTGCAATCAGTATTGTCTGTCTCAAAGGTCTTATTATTTGAGGAGAAGTTGTACTGAATGGGTGCCTTACTAAGCTGTTTGTATTTTAAATGACTGTAAACTTTAAAGATTTGTTTTCAGTTTCCATATAAGGTTAAAACTGACACCACCCCCTCCAGCACTGGAAAACCAGGATTTTGCAGCAGAGGTGCATTGTTCTCTCTAGGGCTATGTTGGCAAATAAAACTTTGTTCAACTTGGCCATGTTTGTTAGGGCAGGGGCTTGACGTAAAGCTTGATCTGAACACTCTCAAACTTCAGAGGGATTAGAAAACCAGATGCAGGCTTCTCAGAAAGCATCTGCCTGGAAGGATTTGAAACCAAGCGCATGGATTCCAATGTTTCTGCACCACAGAGTGTTTCAAATTCCACTGTGAGTCTTGCACCAAGCCTGTTTTGTGTTGACCCAAGCCTGTCATTCTGGGCAGGAACATTTGCAA
This sequence comes from Mystacornis crossleyi, assembly GCA_013400655.1. Classification (NCBI taxonomy): domain Eukaryota; kingdom Metazoa; phylum Chordata; class Aves; order Passeriformes; family Timaliidae; genus Mystacornis; species Mystacornis crossleyi. The sequence goes on from VYZQ01020216.1 coordinate 27,786, forward strand.
TTAACAACAACATAAGGTAACACATGAGCCCACAGTTCACACCAACAGTCAACCCTTCAGCCTGCTCAAATTATTAGAGAAAGCAGAGTGCCTATCACAGGACCAAGATCATAAATCTTGGACGTACACAAGAAACACGTTGGCAGTACATCGGTTGGAAAACTTACCAGAAGTGTCAAAGATTGCTCAGTTAAATGCTCATACATCTCTAACAAGATTGCCCCTTTCTGTACCCACAGTGTAAGATAGCATTCAAAGGACTGAGACCCTGCTGCGGGTTAATAGGTTTGCTGGGTTTGTGTTGTGGGGGCAGCTTAGGAGTGTGGCATAATATGGTGGCTCACAAGAACAGGGTACAACCTTGAAGTGGCCCTTGCTTTTCTTCTCGTTACCCCATTTTGTAGGTAAAGATAATGATACCAGCCAGTAAAGTACTTCAAATTTGCTGAGCAAGAAATTTTGTCTACATAGTGAGGTGCTAAGAAACAAAAACAAAACAGTTTTGCATTTTCTTTGAACAGCCAGCAAAGAAATGAAAACTTGTTTTGGTGCATCTGTGGTTTCCTTTGAGACCTACAGGGAATGATTTGCAGGAGGAAATAATTGTAGGAAATGTATTCATATTTCCTGCTGATAAGGTACAGCACTTAATGCATCAGATTAAGACAGTGTTTCTTGCTTTTATGTAACCACAAAATCCAGCCCATTTTAGTGTCTTTTAGAGACACTACTGCGTCACTTGTTTTGTCCCATCTTTTAACTGGTCTGCTTTCATTTTTAAACTGAGAAAATGCCTCCACTGTTAGGGGAACTATGTGAATAATTTCACAGACTAAAGGAAAAATGCTGATGGCATCTCATCCTGACCATCTGTTGCTTCCAAGGACACCAGTGTAAATCCCTTTGTAACAAAGGTCATTTTGTGAAGCTGAGTAAGTCTCCGTAGGCATGGGGAAGGAACTTGTGATACTTCACTCTCTGTGGTTCTGTGTTGCAAACAGAGACATCGGAAGCTTGAGTATTAGAGGATAAATGAGTGGTGGAGTTGTTAGTCCTAGAGTACCAGCTGCTCACAGCATAGCTTCCTAGCTTGGCAGGAGAAACGAACCTACTAAAAAAAGCTGCAAAGCACACAATCCCAATAATTGGGTTTAGGGATGAAACCACTTCCTTTAAACATTTGGAGTAGGTCTTCAGCTGGTACAAACTTTTGCAGCTCATTACCCAGGCAGAACCTCTGTCCCTGTATGTCCCCCTGTGCAATGCCTGTGTCATCTCTCAGTGAAGGCTCATGTTCAGTGTTTCATTATTGCTGTGTTCTTAATGTACTGGGCTTTCTTTATGTTACTTTTAGCTCTGTTGACCTTTACAGAGCAAAACCCGTGAATGTGGCTCAATGGCTGCATTTAATTCTCAGCAGATTGTCTTGGGTGGGGTTTTTTACACATTGGTGTTAGCTAGTTTCAGGACATGTAGCTGAAATCAGCCTTGGAAAGCTAACTTCTCTGATTTAGCAAGTCTTGATTCTTTGGCCTGAATTCTTTTAATCAAACATTTTCTGATCTACCTGCAACATCTGCATTTAAGACCTGGAAACTCTTTTCATTGGATGAGGAATTTAATTGTGAGTTGTATATATAAATAGTATATAAATAGTATATACTTGTGAGCCTGAGGTGTCGTTTATTGTTTCATTTCCCTCAGAGGGAAATACTGCTCTTTGAGCTATTGGTCCTTAGTTAAACATACATTGAGCAACACATTTTCTGTGACATCTGGGGTAGCAGAGGACGCCAGGTTCTCATTTGCTGCTTTACAATTTTAATCAGCGTATCTACTGTGGACTCCTGTTCCAATATTAAACAAGTTATTTAGTATTTCTGCATCTACCTCAAGAACTACTCCAGAACATTCCCATTCTCACTGAGAAGTTCCTTCAGTTGCTTAACACATTCTGGAAAATACGAAAATTATTTTATCTCAGATAAAGTCGTATAATTTCACCTGTAATCATCATCCAGACATTAGAGTAAATATGCCACATTATAATATAGTTCTGGCTGGCTACAGTTGGTTGGGAACTGTGTAACTCCCTGCCCCATGTTACATGCTCATATGTTTCTGGGGAGGTAAATAGGTGTGACAGTGAGATTAAACAGGACCTATATCCCACAGCAGACCGTACAACCTCCTACTATGCAGCTGGAGATCCAGATAGCAGGGAAAGTCCTCTAGCTGAGCAGGTCTTCACACTGTTGATGACAACAGTATGGTAGAATTAGAATAGCAAGCTCAGAGGAGAAGCTGATAGTTCCACCAGAAGCATGAGCAACAAATAAAAATAATTTGGTACAGGAATCTCACTTGCTGCATTCTCCTTAGTACAGGAAAAGAACATGTAAGGGAAGTTTGCAAATTCTGTTTCAACTGTAGTTAACTCCTTAAATCACAAACTGAAGCAGGACAAGTAATCTGAAATGAATGCACCAAGGTGGAGCCTGCAAATAGCCATAGGCTGATTGAGCAATCATCATCTTGTCTACTGTCCCTACTGAATTTGCTGGAGTATCAGACCCCTCCTTGTTCTCACTGTTATTTTTATCAGTACCTTCAGTTCCATGTTCTTCAAACAGGTCATTATTTTCCAGGTCTGAAACACCTTTTACCTTCTGTTTTGTTTAGTTGTAGCTTATCTGCATCGTTCAGGCTTGATTTGTTTGATTGGGCCTCCAACTCTGCAGCTTGCCAGACGTCTGGTCTTTTTAGTGGGATTGGTCAGACAATATCAAGACAGATAAATATTTCTCAGGCTGAGACTGCTTGTCTGCTAGATAAGAACTGCATTTAGTTCTATTATCTGCACTTGTGTTAGTAAGTGGATTAGGTTTAATTTGGTCCTTTGGAGAGAAGCAGGTGAACTGTTCTTCAGACAGATCTGGGATTTGGTTTAAGGACAGGCTTTGTGATGTGGTCTGTAAAGTGCCTCGCAGCCCTGTAGGAATACTTTGCGTGTCTGGTTCCTGACAGCAATTTGGAACGCTAACTTTAATGTTCGTGCTTCTAATTATGTACAGAGGTAAATTCTCAGATGAAAGAATGGGGAGTTTCATCATCTGTCCCATTAAGTGCAGCAGGGTTTCTGTTGTGCAGAGGAGTGACTGCCTAAAACTGGCACCTGATAGCTGCACCAAGGGGAAGGGTTTCTCAGGCTGCACAAGGCACCTTCAATCCCTCCACAGTGTGCAACTCTGATTAAAGGATGTATTGATTTCTTAAATGAGCCATGTCTTTGTCACAGGTTACATTACTGTCATGTACCTTTAAGGTCATTTTTCTCCCCTCCCCTGAAAGGGGGTAGATGTGGCCATTTGTCCAGCATGTAGCTGGGTGGCTGGTCAGTGTTAGAGGACTGGGGAAACTGGTAACACCCAGCCTTTGTGGTCCTGACTGCCTCCAAACAAAAGGGCACAGTTTAGTGTCCTGCTAATGGACTCAACTGTTCCATAACTGAGACTCCAGGTATTTGGGAAATGACCTCTTTTGCTGCACATCCTGTCAAGTTTGGTTTAGTTATTCCCATTCATCTTACCTAAGTATTAGATGTTGCTAAGGCTTTAATGCTAGCTTCCACCACAGTTCAGTCCTCCAGGCTTGGCAATAGGATTTGTCTGGTTTCAGGTCTTATCTTTATGGTTTGTGTTTCACTTTCTGCTTGAATTTTCTATTTTGGAAGGATTTTTTTTCTTTTTTTTACCCATTTTTGTATCTAGTGTCAGCTTCTGCTTGGGGTTAAATTTAGTTTTTGTTTCTGCCTGTAGTACTAAGACCCAGCAACTGGTGCCAGGTAAAGGGAAGAAAAATGTTCTCTGGTATGGCAGCATCCACCTTGTGTAACAACTTGAGGACTGTATCAGCAGTGAGTGTGGGAGGAGGCTGAAATAAGGTAAATATGGGAGAACACAGAGGGTGCAGTAACTGTGCTCATTTGTACAATGGGAGTGTGCTTCAAGTTTCACTTGATTGCTTCTTCTTTACTGAAGCCTTGCCTACTTGAGCTGAGAGCTTTCCCTTCTCTAGTTGAGTGCCATGTGTCCTTTTTTTTCTTTATTTGCTGTTTTACCTGAGACATGACACTGATGTGAGAGTAATATTTATTTTTAGCACTTCTTCCCATGATTAATCCATGCAGGTTCTGCTTGATGGTTCAATGCTATTCTAATGATGTAGGCAACAGCTGTTTTCTCCATGTCTTATCAAATATCCTCCATTTTCTAATAATAACAAAGAAGTTTCTTTATTCTTGAATTTCCACCCAAGGGATCTCATTGCATCTTTTCATGGGGACTGCAATCTAGGAATGGACTTATGGCTGGCTAGGTAGATTCTGCTTTAAGCAACTAAGTATGATTGAGGATTTAATAGCCATTTTCTATGGATTCTGTTGTTACACTTAGGATGGCAGGGCTAATATTTTTAACAGCTCAGTAGTTTTAACTGTTGTCTTGTTGCTTTGGTAAAATAATGAGTATACCAATCTGCTTTGCCATCAGATGCTGTAGGGATGATTTAATTAGACTAATTTCTGGTTTTATTAACACTTCTATTAATTGTATTTTAATGCTACTGTTTACAGATTCTTATTTTGGGATTTTTTTTCTACATATTTTCATCTTTTTTGTTGCCTGTTTACTATCACAAAATTGATACTACAGCAATTGTCTAATTTTACAGGAGGTCTCTCAGTGATACCATCTGACAAAATGTGGTACCTGCACTACTGGCAATGGTGTCCTCTCATTGCTATGGTCCTTCCCAAAGTAGGGTAGCCTGAACTAGTACTCTACTAGAAAACTAGGACAAAATCCTATGAATTAAGTCAATGTTGGCATATATTGAGAGACCAGAACTGTGATAATGGCACATATCCCAAATTCCTTCTGACTTCATGTTTTCTGTGCTGATTTTTAAGATCTGTCAGAGATGTGATTTTCAGTGGAGTCTGTCATGTTTAACAGTTACCATAATTATCCTGAAAAAGTTCTGGATTTGTCAAATAGGTGCTTGCTTTCGAGCTTTTTACAGTCTGCAGTATACAACAGAGGAATGCAGGTTATTCTTAGGCCTGGAAACTTTTTCTAATACCTAAGTGCTTCATCAAATTCACTGGTAATACATAGCATGTATTTCTTGCTTTGCAGTCTTATCTTCAGCAGCGAATTTAAGAAAGCCTTTTGCACGTGAGTTTCATTCTGATATAACATTCTACCATAGCTCAGTGCCATGTTTATTCATTAACTTTCTATCCATACGGCTGTATACTTTTAAAATAACTTGAATATTGAACAGGACTTGGAAGACAAAGTATTTCAGCTACTCTTAACAGCTCATGAGTTAGTCACAGCAGAACATTGCCTGCTCTGTCTTCTAAAAAAATGAACATTTGCAAACACTTCACTTGGTTTATAAAAAAATGAAGTTGTCAAGGACAATGACAGCAGAAGTAGAAACCACTTAGCATTTTTTTTTTTTGTCAGGGCTCATACAAAAATTATATTTGGAAGAGAACTATGTTGAAAAGCACCTGAGAGGCCACTGCTATTAAATGTGAATAACTTCATGTATTGAAAAGCATGGGTCTGCTGGGAAAAAATGGTTTGAATGCCAGTCTGCAATTTGACAAATTAAATATCTATTAAAATATATTGAAACCAGTGTTGCCATGGTTACCAAAGCTTCCTTAGTTCCAGGACTGCAGTGCATTTCACTTCAAAGAAGAATCCCTTTTTCCTCCCTTCTTTAAGTATAATCAAATAGAACTTTGGGAAGTGCTTTTAATTTGCATGCATTAGTTGGTGAAGCTTGCTGCCAGAAAGAATCAAAAGCCAGGAAATATAGCTATTTCCAAAACATATACTTCTCTTTCACAGCATCTTTGAATTAAATCTCATAAAATCATATTCTTTGGTTCTGAACTGTAGAGCAGAAGTGACCACCCTTGGCTACGAAGACACAGGGACTCACAGCAAGCCACTGAGTGTGGGTAAAACTAACAGGTGCTATTGTGGGTGTCCTGTGTGTGTTTATACGAGAGGCTGATGCCCAGTTGTTCTTCAAATTGGTGTTGCACTTTTGAATATTTTTGCTGTAACGTACTCCTTTGAGTAGTAAATGAGAAAGGTTAAGGAGGAATGGCTTTTATGGTCAAGCTCTGCCATTATTGTTCCATTAAGGCTCATTTCCTTTGAAGCTGCAGGTGCTGCCACCATGTCATTGTGGCCAACTCATGAGTTTTTGGAAAACATAACCTGTTACTTGTAATGTGGAGAGATGATCATAAGCCCTGTGGTGAGATCCTGTCAGACAATACCTGTGCAGCTTTCCTCATGGAATTCAGTAAATGATATTATTAAGTAATATTAGCAAGGTTGTAAAAACAATACAGAGTGAAGTAAATAAAACCAAGGGATTTTTGCTCTGTTGTCCTGGAATCTGCCCCACACCAGCAGCACATCTGCCAAGCAAAGGTCAAAGATCAAGTGCTTCTGACACTGCTTACTTCTGTCAGGGATTGTTCCCTTTATATGGAGCACAAAAGAGGCTGTGTTGAGGCGTTTCCCATCGTGCCCTCTGGTTATTATGTAAAGTTGACTCTCTTCTTGTGGCCATACATTTTCTGCATATTATCAAACATATTTTATCCCATGTGGAGTTTCTGCTTATGGTTTTAAGGTGTACATTTGTGTCTGTGTAAATAACTAATGGAGGAAAACTATGTGCTGAATTAAGTCTGTTTGCTTTAGAGCTGCAGAGCTTCGTCCCTCAGGAAAACAATCTGTTAGGATACATGAAAGCATTCAGTTGTTTGCTGTGAGTGTGCACATCTGGCCAAACCATGGTGTTCCTGGTGACACTATTCCTCATTCCCTTCCTTGCTGTCCTCTCAGATGTGGCTGATCCAGCTGGAGGGGTGTGCAGTGATGCCTTTCATGCTGCGGCATCCACAGAGAAGAAGGAGGAGGAGGAGGAGGAGGGTGTGGGTCTCTAATGCAGCACTCATGGCCTGATTCATCGGTGACTTGAGCAGGCGCTAGGAGTGCCTGAAGTGAAGGTGAAGACCAAGGGGTGAAGTCACACCAACTGCGACTTCTGGTGCAGCTCTGACATGTACATAAAATCTTCTAGTCCTTGTATCACACTGCTTGTTTATTGCAGGGTGGCTACTGTACCAGTCTTCCTGAGGTGTATGAGTTGAATGGAAGATGCTTGTTTTAGGTCTTTGCTGGCCTAGGTCCCTCTGCTCTGTGAGAGCTGGAGTTGCATGCTCTTGAGTTGGAGTAAGAAAAAAATCATATAATTTTGTACACAGGGAAGAAAGGGATTAAATTTTGAAATTACCTCAATAGCCATATCCTTTTTTTTCATATTAAATGAAGAAGGAACTGCTTATTTAAATCTACAAACAGTTTTGAAAACAGCCAAAAACCCTCATAGATCTGCAAAATGCACTCTAGATAGATTGTTGTGAAAACAAAATGCTTCCCATAATATGCACATTTACAAGTACATGCTTGGGTCCATCCAGGGCATATTTCTGAAAGATCTTGTTCCCCAATACCAGCGTGTTTGAAAGTTCAGTTTTCTGGCACTTTTGAATCTGCTCCCTGAACACATTCTGAGGGTTGGAAACATCATGTGGTTTGTATAAATAAAACCACCAAATTGCCTGGGGTGCATCTGTGCCCCTTGCTGTGCAGGCTGGCTGTTTCTCTGCCATCAGCCTGACATTTTCAATCAAGTTTTTAATGGACTCCTGGGGCTCCCCCAGTTTCTGTTCAAGCAGAATCTGGCACCAGTCTCCCCAAGTCCATAGCAATGAAAAGCTTTATTTTAGCTTTTGATTGTACAGAAATTTAGTGACAGTAGGAAAGAAATAAACTGGTTGGAGGAGTGCCAGAATAGCAGGAATGGGCTGTCTTTAGAAAAAAATCATAACCTACATTTTCTTTTGTCAAATTAGGAAGTGCAAAGTATAGGGCAACCATAGATCAGACTTCTCTTTAATCTTTTCCAGATTTTGACAGATTGACAGTTTTAATTAAGAGTATTTTGTTTAATTCATTTTGCCTTTACACCTGAGAGTGTTCACAGGCCTGTGCACGTTTGGACTGCAATTCTGCAGGGTTTTTTTGAAATATAATTGTTGGTCATTAAAAAAAATTGAAGTAAATGTTACAAAGGCTTTTAATTTTCATTCCTGTTCAGGAAGTTCCCAAATCCCCTCTTATGCTTACATAAGTTATTTTAAACAGTTTCTTGTATTTCAAAACTTCTTGTTGTAAAGGAAGAGTGAACCATAAAACCATAGCAGTTGCCACTTTGCAGTAATTATGGGCACCCCAGTTCTAAGTAAAGGAAGCCATTGTGATTGTCTCTTAGGTTTGCAACAGCAGCTGTTGTAACAACTGGTAAAGGTTGAAGTCCTGTGATCTGTATGGAATAGATGTTGGGATTTTATATTGAGAAAGATCTCAATTAACTTCCTCTGTATCCTTCTGGGAGCTACAATTATTATTCCTCCATACAGTAGGTGGAGACAAAGACCTCATGAATTTTATCATGTCTCACAGTGATTTTATTAGCTATGCTTGTGCTCTCCTGATTTTTGGTAGTATTAAATCCCTTTATATGCTTATGTTTATAAACATAACAACTATCAATATTGGTCTAAAGGTTGTTAATTTATGTCCACATTAACGCTGTAATTATTTTGCTGGCTACTGTTGATAAATTGGTTCTTTCGAATATAAGGGGTGATTTGGAGATTGATCTGTGAAACCTTTCTGTTCAAGTTCAGATCTGTCTTAGGCTCAAAAATTCAGAGGTCAAAGCCTGCCCGGGATAGACTTCAAGTTTGAACATATCTTGAAATTCCCTGTGGTGTGGGAGTTGGAGTTCTGTGCAATCTGGAAGATTGAGGTGTGGTCTGCCTCTGTTTATAAAGTGAATTTATATGTGTATGTATGTTTATATAAATCCAGTGCCTGTTTACAGGTGGGTGTTTACATGCTTACAGCATGTTTGGCTGCACACAGAATATGGCCTTGGCATCCTGCCTCTGCCTAAACTTACCGGAAAACTTACAGTGTAATTTGGAGTAGTGAGAATACATGGGATGTAATACATAAAGTAGGAGAGATGGTTTTATTCGCTTTTCAGAGGGAAAATGGAGTTTGCAAATTTCTCAAATCCACTGCTTGACTATTTCAAGTCATCTGTAGATACATTTTTATTTTAATCTCCTTAATATCATTTAAACTAGGCTGTTGATTCTCTGTAATAGAGGAAGTCTCTGCCATATGCATCATGCTGTGTGTACTGAAGTTGACTGAAATAGTCATGCCAGAGAAGGACTTCCAGTAGTATGTGTCCTGGTTTGGACAGG
>VYZQ01020216.1:37522-53876 GCA_013400655.1 Mystacornis crossleyi
GAGCAGGTTGCTTAGGAGAGATGGTTTTGTCAAATCTGTTCTTCATGCTCAGCTAAGACTACAATTAGACAAAGTCCTGTGATTTCAGCAGATCATGGTAGCAGTCCCTCTTTCATTGATCTCAGACTGGTCTGATCTAAGTTTCTGTGGTTCTTAATACAGAGTTTACCTAGTGAGGTGTGTTTGTGACAGTGTAGAGTCAAGAATGCCAAGTGGCCTTTTATCCAGTAAGAAGGATAGAAGAAGAGAAGAGAAGAGTCCACATGTCAGGGTAAGATCAGATACCGGAACTCAGGAGACATTTAAGCAAACCTTTAAGAAGGGATATTTTGCTGCCTCTAAAAATTTGAGAAGGGTTGTTACCCAGTACCTCTGTTCCTTGTGTGCCTGTGAGGGGAGAAGTTTTGTCTTCTGAAAAGGAATACCTGGGATTAGATTTACACAGGAAAATGAGTTGTTGTCTGTTCACTTCCTCATTATGCCAAGTAGCTTTGTGTGTATGGGACAGTTAATTTCACCGGAATCCTGAAAAAATCTCCATTTCATATGGAAGAGTTGTGTACGTCTCATTTTTCACTCGTGGGCAGTATATGCTACAGAAGGTCAAAATGGATGTTATTATTAAATACAGTTCAAATGAAGAGGCAATGAGCAGAGTAGTTTTCCAGAATTAAGACAACCCAGGGTTTGGGGTAACTGACAAAGATGTGCCAAGTCAGTGCCTGCCACAGTATCATGTCTGTTCTGGTGAGGTGGGTGTTTTGCAGGGCATCTCTTTGAATAAATCAAAATATCCTCCTGTAAACATCAGTGGGAAGCTGAGAATGACATACAGGTGGGTGTGTGGATCTTGCCTCTAGTGATGCACAGAACCTGTCTTTCCAGTGTCATTCAAGTAGAGGCAAAAAGTCTAAACATCCTAACATTGCTTTAACTCTCAAGGACATTCAGCTCTTCAAGTGCAACGTGGTATTTTTCAATTTCGACCTGCTGAGCTAATTGCAAGGACTGAACAGAAATCCTGGAGTATAGATGATGATAGTGAGTGAACAATGTTACTGCTTGGTACAAGAGTTACTTTTATTGGTCTCAGGGTTATGGTTCATCAGAATTTCTTCTATGCTCCTTTACTCGAAGAGTGTGATTTAATTTAAAATGTCCAGATCTATATAATAAACTCATTAGATCATTAACAGACATAAACTGTTATATTCCTGAGGTTTGGAGCACTATTCATTGTAAATCCAGCACAGTGCATCTTCAGGTAGGAATGCTGCAAGGCCTGAGGGCTCTGGAGGAACCGTGCTTTTGATGTATCCATCTGAACTTTGCCAGGCTGAGGAAATAAGATTTTGAGGAGCCCAGAGCCAGATGGGATGGTCAAACTAATGGTTCCTTCTCTGCCTGTATCTACCTGCATCTTCTCTTTGAGCGCCAGAACGAATCAAAGATATGCTCTCCAAGTGAGCTTGTGTAGGAGTGCCCAGGTCTGTGCTCCTCTGGGCTGGGGCTGTTCAGAGGATGTTTCATGGAGCAGGGATGTCTGTAGCTTTTGGACTGAACATGTGAGACCACAGCTTCCTCCCCTCCTCTCAGTACTCCATTGTTTGCTGAGGCTTCCCTTCTGTCTTCACAGAAATCACAGCTAAGGAAATAAGATTTGTAGAATTCAAATTACATTCTTTTCTACGTGTTGTTAGATATTCCACACAAAATTGTAGAAATGGATCCGTATAAATGCCATCCAATTTACTGGTTTTCTGTATATGAATTTCCCTTATTTTCCTCTATAAATGCACGTACATAATTTATACATGGTATTTTTCGTATTTTCTATCAATTGCAAGGATACTTGATGAGGAAGAAAAAACCCAGCAAGCTAGTCTGTTTGGTTATCTCCACACTTGTTTAAAAATGCCCTTGGAAGTGGAAGGATAATGAATGTTGTGTTGTCTGTTAGTTTGATTTTTAAGGTGGTTGCATGTGGATAATCTCTGGTGGGCTTGAAAAATGAAGCTGCCATAGCTGCAGACTTTCAGTGCTAATGGTTGGGGCAAAGAGGTACGAAGAGTTCTAAACACAGAGGTGAGACACTGGGACGGACAGAGTTTTCCATTCCAGAGTATAGTTTAATGTTTGTTTTGGCTTTGCTGTTCCTGTTGGCTTACATCTATAGGATGCAGATTGCTCTGTGAAAGGAAGAATGAAGTGTCAAAAGTGGCTGGAGGGAGACTTCTTTGAAAGTTATTGACTTTGTGAGCCAGTAAGTAAGTGGGCAAATGCAGTGTTAACTTAGAAGGAAGTAAATTTCATTTGAGCATGTTATTTTGTTCACAGAGGACCAAATCCTGAGAGATACTAAGGATTAAGTGTTTTTGATAAAATGTTCTTTTGTAGATTCAACTTCAAGTTGCCTTGGGTTTTCTTCTCCAGATATGCATAAGATTTGGCTCTGTCTGCGATAACTAGTTTTGCTCAAATTATTTATCAAACTGCTTTGTAATGTCTGACTCAAATGCACGTAACATTTGCCTAAAAAAATGTGTTTGGGGAATGAAAGACTTTGCTTGAGGTCTCTGCTATTAAATCTTTGCTGAAGGGCAGGGAGAGGCTGTGAGTTTTTTGGCGAAGTTAATAAAATGTGTGGATTAGTGAAGTGCTGATTAGTGAGGTTCTATTGTCGACAGAAACATTCCTGCCTTAGCTGAAACCCAGATGGAAAGCTGCCCGCCTCGATTGCAGAAAATGGTTTATGTTGCTGGTTTGCTGGAGTATGTTGCTGAGGTTGCAGCAGAGTGAATCTTACTAATGTCTTGAAGAGTAATTAACTCTTGTTCGATGTAAATATTTGAATACTGCTCATTCGGTCTCTACGGGGGCCTGTTTAAAACAATTTTTGCCAAAGAACTCAAAGGCCAGTAGGAATGTGTGTGCATTAATAAACTTCTCTTTGTCCTGGACTTGATCCAGAGCTTATAGAGGGCAGATAGGATGAGATCTTCCCATCTCATGTATTTACAGTAGAGCTCAGAGTGCTTGATCAAGGCTTCATTGTGCTGTCATTGTGCCCAGGGTTTAGTTTAGATATGAAACCCTGCAGGACGTGGACACAACAGTCAAAAGGACTCAGGGTGCTGGAAGGGCTAAGGGAGAATAAAGGAATAGAATTAATGAGAAAAATAGTGAACTCTGTTATCCTTATATGTTACATAAAAATGATGGCTTTTTTAAGGTGTAGTGCTTCCATTTTTGGTCCCAAGCATCAGCTTAAATGCTCAGAATGATGCATTAAAGGTCAAAACAATACTCTCTGAGAAATAGTTATATTTCCTTGCAATCATCGTCTTTTTTTTAGGGGTTAAAATTTTGCTTTCTGCAGAAAATTTTGTCTGTTTTTTAAAAACAAAATCTTTATTTCTGAGATCTGAAGTACTTCTTTCAGAAACAGAGTGTGCTTCCTTTATGAAATGTCAAATTGCTTCCGAGATATTACATGTTATATTCTCTGTGTCTGGACTCCCCAGAATGCCTATTTTTGTGCTGTCTCCCATTTCTGAAGACTTTGGTCCTGCAAGCTTAAGCAAGAAAAGCTGTGGCAGGGTAAGAATGCAGCCATTCAGCCGCAGATGGTCAGCTTCCATGGGCCCAGCCTACAACTCCCTTAAAATTCACAGTGTTTCCAAATGAAAATATCTCTTCTGCCAAACAGGATTTTTTTGTTTGTTGGCATTTTGAATTTTCACCAGAAATGCCTTCCTATTTATCTCTTGTGAGCTCTGCTTCTGAGCAGCTCTCCTCAGTTTCTGCAACAGTGAAGATGAGCAGGATTCTGCAGTAATTGCACAGCAGGGGAAGCAGCGCTGCTCAAACAGTGCTGGGAAATGAGGATCAAATTTTCATTTTATTCCTGCCTTGCTCTGTTGAAGTTCTTGGCAATTCTGTTATCCTGTGTTAATTTCTACCCTACTGTAAAATATGCTATAATATCAACACTTATCTCCTCTGGATGTTATCCATTATATTTTGTTCTGTAAAGTACATTGAGATCCTTGGATCTTAAATCACTGACTGTTCCTGTTAAAGGGATTGTCCAACTTGATCTTCAAATCACTGACAAAACTGCAGACAGAGATAAGCAGCACTTTGGAGATGTAGCCCTGAAACTGCTTATGAATTAACTTTTTGTTCTCTGAAGATGTAAATAAACACCAGGATCAAAGAGGAGTGTTGGAGTGATGGCAATGCATGTACTGTAGCTCCTGGTCCTGAATGCCCGGCTTCTTCTGAACTGAGATCCATAGGAAACTGTTGCCTCAGCCTGGCTCCTGCAGTCTGTGTGGATGAAGTTCACCGTGAAGATGTGATTTTTTCTTTATTGCCTGGCAGAAGTCAAGGGAGCAGGACAGGGGAGCTGGCAGGAGCTGCAGGAAAGCATAAGTGTGGCTGTACTCCCTCTGCAGGGAATGCACTGCTCAGGTGCTGGTCAGCGCTGCACCTGCGTGGGAGCTTGCATGGGTGACATCTGGACAGTAGATACATGGAAGTGCCCCACTCAAAGCATATTAAAAAAAAAAAGGCCAGAAATGGGGAAAGATGGCAGAAGGAGGCTCTGTTGAATGAGTGGTGGCTGTTCAGTGCAGTAGCAGACATCTCTGCCATCTCATTCTAAGGTGTCACCGGATGCCAGGTACACCATGTGCCCTTGAGTTGCATAACAATACACCCCAAGTCATTAATGATTTATTTTTTGAAGCTATGCTCCTTCCCTCATAACACCTCTGGTGTGAGATTACTTGCTGCCAGAACTTTGAGGACAGATTTATTGAAGACTTGCAGACTGAGGCCTTAAACACACACCTGAGGTGGTGCCTGTTTTTTTCTTTAATCTTGTTTGTCCGGAGATTATGCGGGTGGGGGTGGATTTGGGTTTGGTTTGTTGTTTTTTTTTAAAGTAAGGTCTCCAAAGTAGCAGTAGATACATACTCCTAAAACCAAAATAAAGATATAAGCAGAGGCACTGTCCAGGATTAGAACTTCAACTCGCATAAATTGTTACAAACCACTGTGTACTATCACATTGTACTGAAAAATCTGTTCCTTTTCAAGTTAAGTCTGAGCATGTACCCGGAATACTTTACAAGAAATAACTGACTAATCTTCCTTGCTGAAAATTATCACAGTACTTCCTGGGATCTGCATGAACCCTTGGCATATCTATTAAAAAATCTCAGAGAGAGGAGCTGCTGAGTGTAGTTTCTCTGAGGGTTATGAAGTCCCTGAGTGCATCTTACTTTTGGATAGAAATGCATCATGACTTTAAGCGTGTATATCATACCCTGCTGCTTAGGGAACTGTAGGCAGAGAACTGAGACACAGTGAAACCAGGTAATCTTTGTGAAGTTTAATTTATGTCTCATCTCAGAACATTCACACCAAAGGAGAGCTCAACCAAAAATATTTTGCATATTAGGACAGAACAGTCCATCTGCCTTTCTTCCAACACAGCCTTCAATCTACTGCTCTTGGCCCTCTCCTCATCTTGTACATTCTTATCTTTCAAAGCCCACAAAATGCAAGAATGCACCTTGTTCTTTCAGTTCTACTTGTTCTTCGTGATATTGGTGTAAATGGGTTAGGGTTTTTATATTATTATTTTTTGTCTGCTTCCTGTGTCTTATGTCTGTTTCCAGCTTTAGGGGAGGGAGCAATCACAGCTGCCTTTAGGTAATCTGGCTGGGAGGTGCTACGTGATTGAGGAAGGCAGCTTCTGGCAAAGCTGGGGCTGTGGCAGCTGGCCAAGGTCACTTCTTAATGCAGTGCTGCTTTTAAATTTAAAATTCCTCCTGCTCTGGTGGCTGCATGGCCACCAGGCTGACCCTGGAGGAGCCAGCCAGAACTCAGCAGTGCTGGGGGAAGGCCTGGAGTGTTGGCACACGCTGGTAACACCTTGAGCCATTCACTGCACTTTCTTCTTGACTCTTACTCCAATCTTCCTTTCTTTTCTGTTTTTATCTCTGTTATGTGACCTGCAAACATTTGGAATTGATACACTCACACAGTCTTTATGGAGAACGTCTCCTGTGACTGTAACTTGAGGATTAATTCATTGCCGTGAAAGGAGAAATAACACTGGAGTTGTGCAGGGAGTAGTGCAGTGGGAGGGTGGTGGTGGACCTGTTCAGACAAATAGTGCCCCTTTCATCCCTGAGCTGCCTGATATGGGGCAACACAGAGCCCAGCATTGCCTTAATCCATCAACAGCTATACTCTTGGGCACAGTGGTCACTGTTTGACTGTGGAAATCTGTCCATTTTCTGCCCAGTCTGTGCATTTTCTCCTGAAAATGAAATAGCACAAAGACATTGGTGAATATGTGCAGATGCATAGGTGGGATCTGCACTACTACATACATCGCTGTCTGAAGAGCTCAGGGGAAAGCTATTTGGTAGTGAGTGTTGCTTTTCTATGTGCTAATAAAATAGGGTATTCAGGACTCTCTGCAACTTGCAGTGTGATTTGATTCTGAATTGTGTGGAAGACTGTCTGTACCACCCCAGCAATCTGCCAGGATATTAAAATAAATTTAAATTTAATGTATTTTTAAGCTCCTTTGCTCAGCTAAATGATGCAAAGGGGCTGTTTTGAATTTTCAGCTCTTACGAAGTGGTAATTTTTCCTTTTCTTATGAAATTGCATTTTCTGAATCTGCATGAAAAATGGCAGAGGAGCAGCACACAGATCAGCTTGTGCTGGCAAACAATTTTTCCTCTCAAATGACATTTTCTAGTCTACTTCTGCAAGGATGTGAATCTTTTTTTAATCATACTGGTCTGACAGCAGCTTCATCAGAGTTAAGACTTAATCTGTGTTTTCGGCTGGTGGAAACTTGCTCCTTGCTTTGATTAAGGAAGTGTTGCCATTTTCTCTTTGACATGCACTTACTGTCATGTCGAGAAAATAGAAACCCACTGATGGCTCTGCCCTGTGGTTAAGGGCTCTGCAGTTATGATTCACCCATTCATAAGCAGAGAACCTGGGGAGGTTGTGGAGCCTCACGGGCCCCTGGAGTCGTGCTTATGCTCCAGTGTGCTCTGACCCAGCTCGTGGTGGTGCTGGTGCAGAGCCGCCACAGATGGATCTTGACCGCCGAGATGAAAGTTTTTCATCCTGCATTTCCCACTTAGAGTTTCAATGCTTTGAGACATGCTCTGGAGAGAGATTTCTGAGGAATACTTAGGATGACCACTTAGCTGATGTTCCTGTTTTCAGTCTGAGCCCTGCTTCACATAATGCAAGTGGTACTCTGCATCTTCTCAGTGAGAGGAAACAATTATTTCAAATCACTTGAACTCATGTTCCAAGTTATCCCTCTATTCAGTCTGAACTCCACCTTCTTATTTCCACCTCTTTTTAAACGATTTTGCAGTTAGAACTGTTCACCCTCACATCCTGCTGTAAACTGCTGAGAAACTCACCTTCATAGGAGGCTGCAGTTCAGCACTTTCCAGGTACTGCATAGTTTTATAAAATGCTTTGGCTTGGTGCAGCTGTGTAAACTAGGATTTTTGCCTCTGCATCTTAACAGAGTTTCTTTATTTATTGCTAATTCTGGGCATGTTACATAAATATACTCTTGCTTTTAGTGAGATGTGGACTGTGGATCTCAGATTGACACAGTTTTTTCTTCTGGCCCCTCAAGGTCCTGTAGTTTTGTAAACAACTCAATTTCAGCCTGAACTTCTTTGTAAAATGAAAATAAATGAAACCAGTTTCCCACCTGGTTTTGTTTATGATGTTTGTTGAAATTCCCAGGAGGTTGTACATAGCTGGTCCGAAATACACTATCAGGTGGTCCCGGCTTGTCCATTAAGATTGATTTTTTTTTTTTTACCTTTTTTTATCTTCCTTGGGGTTATGGGGGGGAGGGAAAGGTGATGAGAGAGAGAAAGATTCACTGTGGCTGACAGGGAAGAGATTTACTTCTCTTCTATGACAGCTCACATTTTCCTCTGTGTTCTTCCAAGACTGTATTCAGAGTTCTTCTATTTTGGACTAATCAAGATTTGGTAGCTGGAGCAGAGCTCACCCATCATGTAAGACGCCAAGTGCTTTCAAATTCATTGATCTCAGTGGAACATGAGGGAGCTCAGCCATCAGCACGAACCTTTCAGTTCTTAAACGTTTTCAGGCTTTCAAATGGGCTGTTAATCTTGGCTCTGGCAGAGCATCCAAGGACGTCAGCAGTGTGTGATATGTCCCATAAAGTGCAACTTCTAGGAATCCTTTTTTTAATGTGTGGAGCACGTCAGGGCTCAAGTTCTGTTTGCATTTAGTCTAACAAGGTCTCAAAATGTCTTATTTAGAGCACATTTCAAAAAAAAAAAAAAGGTTTTGTTAGCATCCAGTCAGTGTCTGGGCTAATGTGATTACCTTAAACCGAAATACAGCTGGACTCTCAGATGTATAGGAATTCAGTGGTCTTTATAGGGAATATTTGTTTTGAAATAAACAAAATGAAAGCTTAGAGCAAAATCTCCCTCCTTATAGTTTTTAACCTTCATTTAGTCTGGTTTCATATAAAAACTTACAGTCCTTGTCACTCTACCTGAATTTTAAAAAGTTTCAGTACATTTATGTGAGAAGGTGGCAGGGACTTGAGTGTCCTTTGCTTGGTCTTGTCTATTAAACCTGAGCAACAGCAGAGTTTATGGATCCTGGGCAGTATCCGACCCCCTGTAATAACAAAGGGGTGTGACAGGGCATGTCCACAGGGAGGTTGTTTTTCAAAGCAGCAGACTGCAATGTCAAATTTGTGAGGGTTAAAACGATGTGATAACAATGAGAATTGTGCTTTTCAGTGTACTGCACATTTGCAGTCCATGTGAAGCAAATTTGGCTGTTGTCATAATGTGCTGCTTTGTAAGAAGTGTGGTTGCTCTGCAATTACTTATCTTCAGGCTTGTGCCAAGGATTAACCCATGGTCAAAGGGCCCTGGTCTGTTGCCCATTGAAGTCAGCAGAGAGCCTTGCATCAGCTTCAGCAGCTTCTGGATCAGAGCTGAGATTCATGGTCTGAATGCAGCTCTTAGGCTGCCTTGGTTTTTCAGTGTGACCTGGAAGAATATCACTTTCTCTCACTTCACTTGACTTTGAACAAAGCTGTTACTCTCTCTGCGCCTCACCAAGAAAAGGAGGCTTATGAAATCATTAGTATTTCGAAAGCACTCATCCTAGAGAGGGAGGGGGCTGTAGCAGCAGAGCAGTAAATCCTGCTCTATTGGAGCTGTCCAAATATTATTGCGTGTATTGAAAGAAAGCTCTTAACTGAAGGCTGGTGTTCAGAAGCCAGTCCAGCCCAGGAGCCATCACAGTATCACTGATTTTCTCCTGTAAACCTGGAATGTCAGTTGACTTAGTGTGCCTTCACACAAGCACTAGTGTTGAACTTCAGGTTTCTTGTTTAACTATTTGTGTTACTGGAGAAACAGATTTGACTGTTTTATGGATATTCTAATCCCTCTTTTTAAATGCTGCTGCATTTTGTTCAAGGTAGATCTAGAGTACAGAACTCTGGAAAGCTTTCTTGAGATTTAAAAATAGATCCCTCATCCTAGTCCCTGTAAAAGTCCACATTTATGAGTCACAGTGAAAACACAGTTTGTCCTTTGTGCAGTTATACATATATATGTAGATATCTGTAACTGGAGCAATTAAAACTTACATTGACTTGATTCAGAAACTGCTAAAGGTGTGCAGATTTTTTTTTCATCAGATTCTGCTGGTCTTAGGTTCACTTAACCTTTCCTGGTTAAGTGTTTTCAAATTAATATTGTTCTATAGGAAGATTTTATTCAAAATGATGGCAACCTGGATTTTTGTTCCAGTTTCGCAGCTGCAAATTCAAAGCAGAAATTAATAGAAAAATACAGTAGGATGATGTGAATTTCTTACTACAAAATATTTCTATCTTTTCATTTGAAGTCTGTGCAGAGCTGTATATTCTCCACAGAATGAAAGCAAAGTAGAAAGCTTCAGGCTTTTTTGGCAAATTTTGGAATAATTTACTTCTAGTCACAGTTTGGCATTTCAGGTTTGGAGCAGCTGCATGTCTAGCAGCTTCCACTGGTTAAGCCTCTAACATTTTAAAAATTTGTATTACTTTCAAAATCAGTGTTAAATGATCCAGTCCTGCTCTGCTCTAAATGATTTGTACCTACCTGTAAGAGAATATTCTAGAAGAGTTGTCCGTTTGGAGCAGCTTCATATTAGCATGCCTGTTACGTAGGGAAAGGGGGAAAGACCCTCCTTCCCTTTGAAATTCCTCAGGCTTATTTCTGCAATTCTGCCTTGTGGCCAAACGCATTTTGGTTCTCAACTGTTTCCTGCTGCAGATCAGGGCTCTAAAGATCTCATGGTCTTTGGAGGAGGAGAACATCTGGTAAGGCCAGGTTATTTACTGGGAGCATTACTCCACAAAACGAGATCATTGCATGCCAGAAAGGCTCTGAAGGCAACTGCTTCAGTTCCTGCAACAGCATCAAAAGTTCCCCAGACACCCTCTGGTGATTTGTTTGCCGTTAAACTGGCTGTGTGTGCCTATGGGCATCCTAACTGAAATACTCTGGCACTCCTTTGAGCTTTTGCATCACCAAATCATCCTTGAAATCTCCTCAAGAGGGTCAGAATTCCTTAAAAAAAAAAAAAATCCACCCAGACCCTTAAAAAACTCTACCAAAACAGCACTGCCAATGAGATCTCAAATGAGAGAAATATTTGGCCTGCTGGGTAGGTAAAGTCCAATGTCTCACACATGTTTGAGCAGGACAGGCTGCAGTACTGAGCGCTGCATTTAACCAGATGTTTGACCTGTGGTCTGTGCATGGAAACACTGAAGCATATAAGTTATCATTTTGCACTGGGACCACTTAAACTTGAAATTTCCAATGACAAAGTGAGGAATACTTCTTTTAAGTTGCAGCACAATAATGGGAGTTAGGATTTATAAGCCCTGCCAAATTTAATAAGCTTGTGTTATAGCCTTTTAAAATTGTTATATCGAACGCAGCTTATAAAGACCCATCTTCCTTCTATTGTTTCATAATTTATTCAGTGTTTTCTTAACTGGCCCATCAGCAGAACAGTAAAAATGCCACTGAGTAAACTTTGTTTAATGGTGACCAATTTTTTTGTCTATGTTACAATAATGTCTGTGGGAAGAAACAATTACCTTGTGATTTGCTGTCAAAGCGGTAAGTGCATTTTCTTTCCAGTTCATTTAGAAGGGACATCACTTTCAAGCTTTCCCTTGTTCTCTTTGTGGGGTAGTTTCCTCTTCTGCACATTTGGGTTTTTTGCTATGCACACTAGGAAGTACTGTGTCAGTCCTGGATCCAGGATTCATAAACAGAGCCTCTCCTGTCCTGTGGGTGTTATCAGTACAGCTCTGACTTGTTGCTCAGATGTTTACTGAAACCCCCCAAAACAGAACAAGACCCCAGTGTCAGCTGCTAATGCTATTTTTCAATTGGATTTGCTATATGAATCAACATCCATTGCTGCTTGTTTAGTTATATTTCCATTTTCAGTTGCAGCACAGACTCCCAAAGATGTGGTCTGCTTTCTTTTCATACCTGTCCAAAGTGTTAGGGATGGAAGTGTTTGTGAGTTTTTGGCTACTGCATGTTGCATTCAGCATTATTATAATAATGTGAGAAAGCAGTTAGAAATGTTCATTGTGGCCTGAAACTTCTCAAATGTGACACAGTTCTTCCTTTTAGTGATTGCTGGTCAGTCCCCAGTGTGTTTTCTAGGATGGGAGCATTCCAAGGGATTCTCAGAATCACTACTGAAAATCTTCCTCAGTTTGGAGAGGAGCAGCACATACAGAGACTGCCCAGCATCACATACAGAGACTGCTGGCAGGAAAGAAGCTGAAGGTTCAAATACATTAACAGAAAACAGTTCTCAGAGCTTTTTAGGAGGGGTTGTGTCAGGGTTTGGGGCAGCACCCATATGTGCTCCCAGGCTGTGGGTATCTGTAAGCAACATAAACCTTCTTGATTTGTATCCCTTGGTCCAAGATGTGCTTCCTGTGCTGTTTGCAGAGCTTTCATCCTCAGAAATACCTCCCAGTTTCAATGCCCTATTGTACACTGAAAAGATAAAAAGCTAAATTGACCCCAGGGATTGAAGGTGTTTCCAGTCTGAAGATTAGGCTGCTAAACAGCCCTGGGTTTCTTCTTTCCTTCAGGCTCTACAAGAAGACTTGAGGCGTAATCAGCGTTGTCTGCTCCGTATATCACATTGCTCTTCTTGGAGGTCAGAATTCTGTTAGAAAAACCATATTTGCAATTCATAAATTGTCCGGTGCTCTTCTCCAGCATGCTGGGCATTAACCACCATAGGATTAAACAGCCATCATTATTTAGGCAGCATCATGTTTATAACAAATTGCTTCCTTAGAGCCCACCTGCTGCTTTCAGTACTTTGAAAGCACAGTAAGTTAGATCTCAAAAGTTGTGTTTTGGTAGATGATGGGGATTTAAATAAAAGGTTTCAAATTACCAAGCCTCAAATAGCTACCTAGAGGGGAAGTGTCTAGTATCTGGACTATTACTGAATTACTCTTGGTTGCTTAATCAGCAAGGGAGCCCCTAAACTGAAAGGCTGGTGGGAGTGAAACCTGACACTAAATGGACAATGTCAGAAAGCTTTGTGAGCAGCTCCCAGAGGAGTGCAATGAGTAAGTACATCTTCAGGGAAAGAAAACCAAAGTTGCTTTGTAGGATAGAGAAGCACATTCCTTGCAGTGTTTTTCCTCTTGATTTTGTTTTTAGATGGGTTTATTTTCCATATACAGTTTTTGAATACCTCCAGACCGGATTTTCTGGTGCTATAAATCAGTGTAGTTCTCTTGGTTTTGATAGGGTTATGTTGATTTACTCCAGCTGAGGATCTGCTCTGTGACTCTATTCTCCTACTGCTGGAGTTAGCAAGTTCAAGCCCATGTTTTGAGTCCTTCATGCACGCACAAGAAATTAATCATAGAAATGATGTGTGCAAAGTATGTGTGAACATTTTTCCACAGGCAGTTCTCAAAATCCCTGCCTCTGCTATCCCCATCTGAAGCTGGCCCTGTCTCTTCTCTCAGTTGTGTGGGTTTTACACTGGAGTAAGTCCACTGACTTCAGTAGTTTTGCTCCTGGTTTAACACCTGTCTGTGAAAGTAGTGTTAAATCAGGACTCTAATGCTAAACCTTCTGTCTCCACATAAAGCACTGTATCCCCAAGGGTCCTGGTTTTGGAATTTTTATCCTTCTCCATTTAATGAAGTAATGAGTGATGAGTGATAACTCCTGTCCAACACCTACTGAAGAAGAATGTTTCACAGTGTCTTCTGTGGATATTGGCTCAAGCTCAGATTCTTCAGCAGTAGTTTAGCATTGCCTGTCACTGACTTCATCTGTCTCTGTGTGGTGTCTTGTCCATTTGTTGGGACATGGTGGGGTTGGAGGGGAGAGGGGCTTGCTTAAATGTTACTAATTCTTTTTTATGATGTCCTGAACCATCGTGCTGACAAGACACAGGGAGTCGTATCTAACAGTTGGTACATGGGAAAGCAAGGTGCCATCCATCCCCGTTTGCATAGGTTAGCAGTGACCGTCTCAGCAGCATCAGGGACCTAAGGAAAACCTGGCTGGGATTATCAAACTGATCCCAGAGCACTGCACCTCAGTGTCAGTGCAAACTGGCTCTTAATTTCCTCCACCCTTTCCTTTTTCTCTTTGATTCTCAGCATAGCAGTTGGCAACTCTGGTCTGCATTTCCAAAATAGTGGCTGAGGTGTGAGGTGAGCAACTTTTCATTCCTTCCCACGGAGCATGTAGGTGGTTTCTCTGTGGCACTCAGAGCTACAGGTGCTTTCCTGCTGTAGAGTTTCTGTACTTCAGGAGGTGATAAGGTAACCCACCTGCGGTCACTTGAATTCTGTGCACTCTTTTGCCCTCTCCTCAGTGCTCCATTCCTGAAGCTGAGCTTAGCTGTGCTCAGCCTGGAGACAGCGACTTTGTGCACCCATGTCCTCCCAGAGCATGCAGGATCGCAGATCCAGGTGTTCAGCACACGTGGTCTCAGTCCCGTGAAGGCACAACAGGGAAGGGACCAGTGAATGGCCATTAAGTGGATGTGTTGAAGACAGACAAAGAGCCTTTGGGAGCGCAGTGGAGATTTGCCCTTCAAGGGGAATGTGTGAGCAAAGGAGAGCTCTTCCTTCACCTGTCCTTACATGACATAGGAGAGGGACCTTCGTGAAGCCTGGAGATTCTTTCCTGTGCTGTATTTTACTTCTTTCTCTGTAGCAAAACCTGGGAAGGGTTTACTTCACCTCATTTGCCAGCACTGGCTCTGTGAGGTGCTGATTCCTGGGCAGCTGCCTTTGGCTTTCAAGTAAAAGAGAAATCTCTGTTCAGATAAAATGGACCCTTACAGCCTGGCAGGTGGAAAGTCCCAAAGAACAAAAACTGGAGCTGCCAAATAAATATTTTGCTTCCTTGAAATGCTCCATGCTGGAGTATTAGGTGCAGTTCTGATACCTGAGGTTTTTTAAACTGACATGGCTTAATTTAAACCTTCCTGCTGTATGTGCATTTGCACGTGTGCGTGGATTAGCAGAGCACGCAGTGCATGTTTGCACACACAACTGCTCTGGCCAGCTGTTTGGGCCTCCATACCGCTAGCTATATTGATTGATTTAATTCTTCTGTTGGCTGCTGAGTAATGTGTGCCAAATGCAGAACTTGGATCTGCTCTATGAAAATAATATAAACAAATGTAATGGCCCTATAAAAAGGAAATTCTTCTCTTTTGGCTGGAGGAAGATTCATGCTCGGTATTTGTGCACTGGCCTGCGTGGTGTCTTTCATTTTATTTTCTTGTCTGGGTTGCAATTGCTGGATCTGATAATGTGAATAAATAGGTTAACATTTTTATTCCACGTGGAGTAAAAAATGGTAAAAAAGTCAAAAGAGATGTGACATGTTACTTGCAAGGATGAGAAGCAGTGTACATATGGTTTGTAGTTTGAGTCTTCTCCATTCCATCAGTGACAGGAGTAATATGAGCTGAAATCACTGTGGTTACTGAGACCTCCATTTAGCCTCTGATTTCTTTAAAGTAGCAACATGCACACCTAGTGAAGATTTAAAAGAAATACTTCAGCTATGTTAGCTCATTATTTTGAAGATTTGTATATACAAGGATTGACAGTTCCATCTTTATGCAAACAAGTATCAGTCACTTTATTCCTGTTACAGCAAAGATAAATTGCATTTTCTGAAATCCTATTTGCTGTGTATCATCTTAACTGGGGGAGGTATGTATTGTCCTTACTTTTTACTAAAGCCCTTATGATGGTCTTAAGAGGAATCCTAACACCATTGTGTAAATAGTTTTTTCTTCCTCTCCTGGGTAAATGCTCTTCCTGCCATCTCATAGCCACCTCAGTCGTCTGGTTTTGGAGTTTCCTAGTCCTAGCTATGGGACTGCAGCTGGAGTTTATAGAGCTCGGTTGAATTCTCTTTTGCAGTTCTCCCCTAAGAACCGCATTGTGTGTTTGTTCCTCCAGCTGTCTGACATCTCTGTAAAGAGACAAGCTTTGTTTCCTCTAACCAGAGCTGTTTGAAACTGTGTAAGGGGTATTTGGTACTGAAGTTACAGACGTCTTCCTACTATGTAAAAATGTGCTTGTGTCATATGTGTAACGTGTGAGAGCAGCCCTGCCCTCCCGTGGGTAGAAGGAGAACTCAGCTGCGTGCACAGTGCCAGCTCTGCTGATGCTGGGAATGTTGTTTTCAGTCAAGAGTCTGGTTTATGGGGCAGAACAATCTGAATCCTGGTTTTCTCTGATGTTAAACACTTCTTCAGCAGCATGAAGCCTCAGGACAACCTTGTGGTTTGCTGGAGCTGTTTCCTTTCCTGAGTCTTGCTCCTATTTTTTTTTTTTTCCCCATTCTCCTTGTCCCCTGAGGGGGAACATGGTGCCTGGTCCCACCCAGTCAGCCTTTCCTTCTGAGAAGCAGTTTCTCAGAGCTGGTGGGATATGGAACATTGTTTGGAAGAGGTGGTGCTGCAGCCTGTGGATGTGTGTCACTGTTCAGGTGTGCTGAACTTGCAGTGATATGCACCAGTGTATCAAAGCAGACTTGTGTGTGGTCCCAGCCTATTAATAGGATTTATTTTCAATTCTAATCAGCCACTTAACCAAGTCATATTAACCTGTCTCCTTCTGCCCTTGCTTTTCCTGTGATGAGAAGGACTTTCTGTATTTCTTTAGTTGTCTCCCAGTCCTTACAACTTT
>VYZQ01020216.1:68047-90243 GCA_013400655.1 Mystacornis crossleyi
GAACTGTCACATAGTGCAAATGCGAAAGGACCACAGTAGACTCAGTAGGAAGAAAATTATTTTAAAATGTTTCTATTCACAGAAATATTTGTTTTGGACTAGCTCTAGTTCAGACTTCTATTTTCTGTCCATGATAATGTGTGCATTTATTTTCCAGCAGAGCTCCCTCTCCACATGGTGTTCCATTGCTCACTGTCTCTCCTTCTACGTCCCTGATTCACTAATAAACTATTTTTGATTCTTCTCCCCTGCCTGAATTTCAACTCTTGCTGACTTGTTACAGCTTTGCCCTGTCCCCACAGCATGTGTTACTGAGCACTGATTCTGGCTTGATTATTTTATTTTTCCTTTTTAATAGTTCACATTGTTCTGAATGGCAGAGTGGCTCTGAAGCTCGCTCTGTGACCATCCCTGTTCTGACAGGCACCGCTCCAAATTAGGGACTCTGGCATCCAAATGGGACAATTTCTAGGCGTGATGTTGAAGGTTAAATTAGGAGCATCTGTTACTCCAGAAATGGGCTGCCCATATATAGTCTGAACTGATTAGCCAAAAGGGATTTAAGAACTTGTGGAATTGCCTGGGAATTGAAAGGAGAGGCAGGCAGCAGTGCTCATGTATGTGCACAAGCACAATGCCTTTGTGTCCAAATATGCCAATATGTGAATTTAATCAGTAAGGTATTGTACTCTTTTTTTGTCTATCATGTATAAAGGGAGAAGTGAGCCATGGAAAAGAAACTATTGGCTTTTGTACTATTTTAGTAATTATCTGCTGTTTCAAAGAGATTTCTGTATGACAGCATTAAGGACTTTATAGCAACATGGATTTGATTCTCCGAACAGTGTTGGGAGACCTGTTTCCCAGGCTGGGCTGCTCCAGACCCTACATTTTGGCAGCAGAGCTCAGGAGCACAACCCCAAGCACTGTCCCAGAACCCAGGCCCTTGCTGTCCGGTTTGCTCGGTCTCTACGTGACCTTGGCCTTTGAAAACTTCCTCTTCGGCTTGAGGTGCTGCTGTTTTATTTGAACTTTTTCCTTTGGGAAAAGGGGCACTTGCATTTCTTTGCAGGGATTTCTGATGTGAATGAGAGCTCAGATGAGGTGCAGAAGGCTCAGCACTGCTCACAGCAGTTCTAAGTGTGTTGGAAACTGTGCAAAGAGAGGGAAATTTGCTGCCACTCTGTAGAAGTTTCTTTGACAGTTCTGGAAAAATCTTTCCTCTTCCTGAGCAGCACCTTAAGTCCATTCTCCCAGGGCAGAAGTGCAAAGATGGAAATTTTTGTTTAAATCTCTCACGTTTCTTATGAGTACCTTGTCCCTGACATGTGCTATTTCATGCCCTTATGTGGAATCTGCTTGTCACCAGTGCTGATGGATGCAGGATAAAGTGCACTTTCCTTTGGCTGTGCCAAGTGGATATGCAGCAGCGTGCTCAGCTAGAGAAGCCAACGGCAGATTCTGTGCGGAGCCAGGATTGTCTGAGAGAGCTTTTCTTTCTTAGAATTGCCAGTTTAAAGGGCATGTGTGCAGCTGCCTTGATGTGCTGGTAGGGATGTGGCAATGGCCAGCAATTTGGTGTGAGGTGGATGTACTGAGCCTACTCCTCCTGTCCTCTTGGGATTTTCAAATCCAGAGTGATTGTTTAAATCATCTCTATTGTAAATGGAAGTAGAAGTTTTTAGTTTCCCCGCTTGGTGCCTCTGCACTCAGGTCTGACATCGGGGCCCACAAGTTTTCGCTTCAGCCGCTAATCCTCGCTACTGAATAACAGGTGACTTTACATTGCAAATATGCATCTTTCCATGCAAATATGATCTGAGGTCAGTGGATGGGAATGAAGAATCAGAAAAGAAGGTTTGTCACATCTCAGTACTTGCCATAACAAGCCAAGTGGCCAGAGCCATATTTGAGCACTCGTTACAGATTATGTACCTTAGCATTCAGTTTGCTGCAAGAGTTACTGGTGCTGAAGTTCACAGTATAGTATTTCCAGGGAGTAGATAGACGTGGGAATTAGGCCAGTAGGTGCTGCCTTTCCATTTCTAGATTTAAATGCTTAGTAGGTGTTCATTTACTTCTGCCATCTTCCTGTACTGGATGCAAACACAGGCACATACAGCAGATCACCACAGTTGCGTTATTTCTTCCCATTACACAATAATTTTCCTGTTTACAGCCTTGAGATTTCAGATAGAAGGATTCATCCAGTGTGAATTTCCAGGCTGTATTCAACTTTTATCTTTTTTTGAAGTGTCATGGGAAAAATAATCCCTGTTTCTGTGAGCTGGTTTTCATGCATGCAGTTGCAAATGCTGGGTGCCAAGAATGTGAGGGATCCAAACCTACAGTAACTAACTAGGTCACTTTTGAAATGTTGTCTCGTGTTTGGGTTTTTGATTTTTTTCCCCTTCAGTGAGGCTGCAGAAAGTAAGGGCTGGGCAGGTGGCAGCAACACAAAAGTTGGTCTATATATTCTCTCTCCAGCTATTCCTCATCCTCGGTAATGTCTAGAAAATAGTAGATCCCAAAGTGGATGACCTAACAAGAACCTTCCAGCTATGAACCAGTCCATTTTAACAAGCAGGTAATTGGACTGGGAAGTAGTAAGAAAGGCCAGATTCCAAATCCTAATTAATCATTGCTAGTGGCTACATGAGAACTCGTCAGATGCTTTTGGCAACTGCTAATGATTCTATATGCTTATGCAAAATTGCTAAGATTTATGCTAGCGATATCTGAGGTATCTGCCTTTATGGTTCCTTGGTTGCAAGCTCTGACTGTATTTAGAAACCTGCCTGCTTACTTAGTCTGTCTAGTTGTACAAAACACTTGTGTGCTTCCATGGGCTAACAGTTCCAGTGCTTTAATGGATGGAGAAACTGCGGTTCTGACAGATGAGGGCTGCAAACCCATTGCAGGGTATCACTGTTAAAATGCTGTTGGGGAAACTACGGCACATCCAGGCCCTCTTTACAGCCATCACCTCATTCTAAACACTTCTCTGCCACAGATTTAGGCTAAAAGGCTCTGAAGGATATGTGCTAGGAGTTTTAAGTGCAATAACTGAACCTTATTGGCATGAAGCTGAAATCAGGGATTGAGGGAGATCAGGGCTAATGCAGCAGTGAAGGTCTGTAGGGCTTACCCATTGTTTTCTGAAATGACCTGATTCTATTCCAACACTTGAGGCAAAGAGATTCCAGGAGCTGAGTCAGAAATACGTCGGGTGGCCTTGTCATGGCAGGGTCCGTCAGAGGTCAGAGCCAGTGGTGAGAGGCATTGTGATCATCACCAGAGGATGCTCTGCAACTGCATCTTCAGAGTTCATATCCACAGTCATGACCTGCTGTTTTCAGGCAGAACAGGTGGTCCCGTGGCTCTCTGACTGAGCAGAACAGCCTTGAAATTCTGCAATGAATGAAGAGATTTTGTGTTAGGGACTTGGTCACTGCTCTTGGCTATTCCTTTGGAGAAAAAACACATTTCTGAAATGGATTTCAGCTTGGTCCATTCCAACCCCAATCAATCACATTTAATTATCTGCCCAGGGCACAGGGTATCTGTCATACTCTGATAAATTCAACGAACATGCAAATTGTATCATCTTTTGTCATCAGTACCTTCTGTTCTTGGCATTCATGGTATGAGGCTAGACTGTAGATATGTTGATTAGCAGATACGCTGATCAGTCATGAAAATTCATTTCCAAAATGAATTTGGATTTGGAATGAGCATGGGGTTTTTTCCACCTCAGGCAAAGGGAGCCTGAATTCTTGATTACACATAATTATTTATACTCATATTTAGGCCATTTTATATACCCCCAAGGTGGTGTAAACTGGTATGAGTTTAAATATGAGGTTAGATCTGAACTGTTTAAGCATTTCACTTGTTGGGTGCTTGGAGGAGGAGGAGGAGGAGGAGGAGGAGGAGGCAGAATGGGAATTGTCTTTCTTTTTAACTGTCTTTATGTACGAGCTGATTTAGATGTCCTCTGCGATTTTATTTTCACTTTGGAGGTCTGGTTTTATCTTAATCAGAAGCAGCCCAATTGGTGCCCTGAAGTTTTTTCTAAAAAGTGCAATTTTCAGCAGTTGTGGTTAAGGAACACATTTTGAGGAGTGCCTGCTCTCCACATTTTGAACTGAATGGGAACCCTGTTATTTCCCAAAAGACAGATGATGGCCTGTGCTTGAAATCCCAGTATGAGACTGCCTTGTGTCACAGCTCGTGTTGCTGGGAATATCCCCATTCCACTTTTACTTCAGTATATTATGGGGAGGCACCTTACCATTCTCCAGTGGTAGTGTCATATGAAAGGTAAAGGGTGCTTTTGCCATGGGCTTTCAAGAGTCCTTGCAACATCAGTCACTTGGCATTCAAAGGAAATTTTTGCAATGTTTAGCAATGCCAGATGTAGCTTGTGTCAGCATAGCTCAGCCAAAATTGTTGCCTGGTGTTTTCACAACAAAATGGGCTGCCCGGAGTTCAGTGTCTGCCTCTGAAATACCTTGAGACTCCTCAGAGGTCAGTGTTCCATCAAGTCTCAGTTCTTCCATGTAAACCCAGACAGGCCTTGGTTTCCCTGTGCTAAAACTAGGCTTATACTGTGACTTTTTCTCCACTTGTGAAATTTACCAAGAACAGTGTTTTAAGCTGCATCTTGAAAAAACCAAATGAAAGTCCCCAAGCGGTTGTTTTTCTACCTTGTCCAAATCTGCAGGATTTTATGTACTGTGTGAGAGATCTGTTTCCTAAGACACGTCTAGGAACCTCTCTTTCCAGAAAATCCTGTTGGAGATTTCTTGAATCCATTTCCAGTTGTCAGTCACACTGAGGAGCTACAGGGGCCGGACTTTCCCTGCAATCTGTAAGTGGCTTTATTATAGAGGCCAGTGTTTAAGGACACGTTGGCAACCTGGAAACATGCCGAGGTCCCAGACTTGACAGCAAGCCCACAGCAGGTGGACCCAGCTGCTCTCTCTGTGTTTGACTCTTTGCCTGGGTTACACTACTTTATGGTCAGTGTGGTCAGTCACTACCTGTTTGTGTACCTGATTCCCAAAGCGTTCCAGCTCCAGCCCTGTGACTGTTGGGGAGCAGTGAAACCTGTTTGGGCTCTGTAGAGGCAGAAGGATCTGTTTGTGTGGTACATACCAGTGATAAGAACCTATTCTCTAATATTCTGTATTATTCTTTCCTTTTTTAACAGATTAGTGTTTATTTGATCTTCCTTTGGGTGTGTGTTGTCCTCTTTTAATTGCAGTTTTTTGAGTATTCATACCCCTTTGCTTAGCTCCTAAGTTTTGCTAATAAGTTCCTGATGTGTGCCAAGATAACGAAGATGATTAATGAAATTGTTACACTCCCAGATTCTTGTTCTAACTCGCTGTCTTTAAGTGGTTTCAAACTTGGATTCATCTGCACTGTTACCTGCAGCACACCCCAGCTGTAGCCAGAGAAGCAGAAAAGTGGGAACGTGCTTTGCTGTCTTCAGAGACTGTCATGTAAGAAACCCACTGGAAAGTTAACCAGAGTGAACAGGCTGGTGGCAAGTGCTTGGTGGTTCAGTCATGAGTTTTACTGAATCCCACAGGGAGGTGACACAGGTACCAGTAGCTCGCTTTCACATTTGGCAAAAGGCATGTTTGTTCTCTGCCAGGCTGCAATTATCCCACAGGCCATAAAACAGGACTGGCAAAGGTGGTGAAAGAATCCCAGCTCCACGGAGTGCTTCCAGGGGAGCGACCAGATCTCATAATCTCGGTTACACTGCTTGTTTTCCTAAGCACTTTTACTCTTCCTCCCAGACTAAAATACAGCAGTTAAGTTCATTAAAAACACTTTAAGTTATAAACAGTCACTGTTTTTCATTTCCTATGCAAACAGCACTGATAAGTGTGTTTCCTTTCCCAGAGCTGTGAATATTTCTTTGTAGAAGAGAGTTTGCTCTGATAAAAGCTGGTTTAGTAAAGTCTGAGTGTATGATTCTCTTCCCTCTGACAAGTATTTTGCTTCTCACCGATGTTTTCTTTTCCAAAGCCCTGCCTTGTACAGGGAGTTTCAGATGTGGAAAGAAAAGCTCTCTTCACAATGCCTTATGGAGGCCTTTGATATAATACCCACTACGTGCCTTGGAAAGCAATAGTACTGGTACATTGGTCAGATAATATATACTAGGAAACACATCCAGTTTCCTTCAATGAGGTTTGTTAAAAAAGGTATGTCAGTGTAAAGCAGATTTATCTTTTTCTGGAAATTTGCATGGATTGCAATGAGGTTTTAAAATACTGCCTGTCTTAGAGATGGTTCTGTTTTCTTCTTGGGATCCTTATTCAGAATCTGAAACAAAGTGGGATGGTAGAGCTGGGAATCATCAGTTTCACTCCTGCCTTTCCCTTCTGAGCTGTTTTTTGCATTATTTCAAGCTTGTGTGGATCCTTCCTTGAGAAGAGCAAAGTACACAGCAAAGAGGATGGGGCACACAGTGGCTGGGAATGGTCATGCCCAGCTGCTGACAGCCCCATGAGCTTGTCTATGTATGTGGCTGTAACATGGAATATCCTGTGTCCCTCTGCCCACCCAGCCTTGCAGCTTTACCTGGCCTGGAGGCAGGTGCTGAGCCTTTTCCTTGCTTTGTCCCTTGGCTGATGCTTTGAGAAGAGCCCAAGTGCACTGGAAGAACAAATCTTAATGTCTCAGTGTAAAGCTTGACATACTCCCCCATACAAACTTTCATTCTGTACTGTTCAGTGATCCCACTTGTTACCTGCTTTGTAACAGACCTGGAGAAGAGTCCAGGCACTCACACTGAAGGAGATTTATGGTTCATCCATCTGTAGCTTCCAAATGTGCAGAGATTCATTTGCCAGCAAGGATGTGTTGTGCCGCTGCTTCATCCAGAGCTGATCTGGGGCCAAACACACCCTTAGAAACACCTGGTATATGAATGGTAAAAAAAATAAATTATTACTTTCTTAAAACAAGAGCAGAATTAACCTTGTCTGGAACAGAAAACATGCCCTGTAGAGCTAAATACTACTTTTATTTTTAACTCTGGAATGTTTGGAGTGTCTGTTTGAAAATGAAATAACCTCATCATGGTTTATGGGCACATTTTACACACATGCATCATCTCTCTACAAACAAATCAGTTGTTATGATAAGGAGAGAATTTAACAGCTACAGCCAAAACATCTTTCAAGAAATAGGTCTGAAGAGAAGTACAAACTCTTGACAGTGATCTGAAGTGTGAAAAACCTCTGTTCAGTCCCCTGCTATTCCACAGGTTTCTTCTGTGACTTTTGGCAAGTTAAATAATGTCTTGATGCCTCCCTTTAATATCTGTAAAACTGCTATGAAAGTATTTTCCATCCTGCAGCACTGTCATGGGTATCAGTGCATCTAGAGTGTATTGCAAGACAAAGTGGGGATTAGCTGCTGTGGAAACTGGGGCCAGGCAAGTGCTCAGGACCACAGGAGGAGGTCCTCGTGTGCGTGATGTGAATGTGGCTGGTTTGTCTTGCGAGGGAACAGCACTGTGGGCTCTTGTAGCAGGGACTGGGACAGGCTCTGTCCCGTCTGCACACAGTGAGTTGAACCTCTGTTTCTAGGATGTGTTACTTCTCAGCCACTGAGTCTGCACATCAAGTCTTCATGGAACAGGGCATCCTCTTGCCTAATTGCAAAACTCTGCTTGAAAATCAATCGAGACAACAGGCTCCTAAATCATCCTGCTGGTTTTCTTGCAACATCGTTTTTTTTTTTTTCTTTTTCATGTGGAAACTCACTGACACTCTAAGAATTAATGCCAGTGATTTGTGAACGATTTAGTTATGTCAAGATTATCCATGTCTGTAAAACCAGCCTGCAATTCATTAGCTGGGTCAAGTATATTTAATGATGCTTCATATCACTGATGACATCACATCCTAGCCTAATTACATGTGCTTTTCTTAATTTTGATTTCTTTTTTTTCTTCCTAGCTAATATTGCTCTGTCCAAAATACGCTGTCACTAGCTCACAGTATTATTGGCCAGATTCCCCTGAAAAACCTCCTATGCAGGCAGGGAGGACAAAAGGAGAAGGCTGTGTTATGACAAAGGTGCAGGGTGGCTGTTCAGGGCCTTTTCATACAGCTCATGTTTATGCTAAAGTACTATGGGCAGAGAGAGATTCTGCTGAAACCTATAAATCCAGGCTTTCACAGGTGTTCCTGTGACGGAGGTCCTTACCTCCCCCTGAGGATTTAACCACAGACTGCTGATGGTCTCCTTCAATGCCAACTCAGGTTAAATTTTAGCAGTAACAGCAGGGATTTCAACACATGAAGACATGTTCAATATCTACGGATTTTACTTTTGAAGTGAAAAAGGCTGTTAAGCTTCTTGTAGAAATGTAAAACTTTGTTGTTTCTTTGGCCAGAGTATGTTCAGACAGTGGGAAGGGCACCTGATTTTGAACTGACAGAGAGGTGTAAATGAAATCTGAATCTGAAAGATTTCTAGTAAAATTGGCTAAATCTGTCCTTCAGGGCTGGATGGGAGGGCTTCATCTGATGAGGTTAGTGACTTCAGCTAGTAAAGAGGATTGGTCTGAAAGTAGAGCAGGAGCCCCAGTAAATCTTGTTTGGTGAATTGTGCTTAGAGCATGTGCTGTGTCTCTCCAAATGCCTCTGCACAAACCCACTAATTCTTCAGCCATATAGTCTTTTTTTGCCTCCGAATCTAGTAATGTATTTGGATTCCTCCTTGGTAATAGCTTGGGGATTTAGGAGACCAAGACCCATTTTCAGAGGAGACTCTTCAGGCCAGATTTGCCACGACATACTCCCTGTGCCTGCCATTTGCTCTTGGTTGGGTAAGACCCAGTGAGATGCCTTATGGACATGAATCATTAGGCATTGATATTTTAAAAGTACAGTTTAGAGTGTTTGGACCTTAGGAACAAAATTTTGAATGTCTTTCACTGAGATGTGTGTTTCTAAGAACTGGGGTGAGTCACTTTCAGAGATGTGCCAGCACTGTGATTATGTGGGATACACCTTTCTGGGCACATGCAGAACGCTCAGGTTGACCGTGACCCTGCTTGATTGGCCACGGGCAAATGCTAAATGTGTTTTTGTTGCGTTTGAGCATGAGTAGTCTCTAGTGAGTTATCTGCCTCTCATCTCTCTAGACACTGGATGTGCAATGAAATGAAGAAATACATCCTGTCCCGGGCGAAGGAGAGCTCAGGCATGCAGAGGAGGAGGGAGGTGCTTGAAGTTAACGGCAAGGCTTTTACAGTTATCAGACAGTTGTGACTGGGAATGATACATAATAATGATGCCTGTTTATGCCCACACTTGCTGTTTTCTAGGTAGTAAGGACTTGTTGCCATTCTTCCATGGTAATTTTCGGAATAAAATGCTGAAAGGACTGAATTTGTAGCTTTTTTTTTCAGTTACATCAAGAAATTACTGGTTCTGGTAAATAATAAATAATCCTGCTTTTGTGAGTTTGGTTTCCAGCCAGGTAGAAATGGGCTTCCTCTTCCCTTACGGGCAGTCCTGCACTTGCCATTCTCCTGCAAGAGCTTGGATCACTGGTGCTCTGCTGTGTGCTTTTGGGAACAGCCTCCCCTTCCTGGCTGTGGCAGGGTCTCCCAGGCAGGGGGCTCTGGCTGGCCCTTCTCTGCATCCAACTGTATGTAAGTGCAAAGAGCTGATCCAAACCATCTTGAAGCCAGCCTTTCCCCTGCTCTTGCAAATGTTTGAATTATTCTGTTTGAATGCAGAAAATACTATGTTTTAGGGCTGCCTAGGCTTTGCTTTCTCTCCCCTGTGGCAGCCAGCTCCAGCTCAGACTTACTGCAGGGCAAGATTCAACAGTCTTAGAGATTTGTGACCCTGTGTCCAAGGCCAGGAAACTGTAGTTGAGCCAAAACCACTGGCATCACTGCTGAGAGTTAATAAATGCATTCATTCCTGTAGTACATTTTTATTGGCATGAGCAAGGCTTAATACATACCACCTTGTTTTTCCCTGAGGCTGAACAAGGAAAGTTGTGCAAGCTGGACTTACCAGTGATTAAGAGACCTAAGCAAGTTGGACTGATAAGATCATAGATTTTATGACCACTCCGTGTCATTATATCATCTTATCTGAGATCCTGTGTAGCACAGGCTGTAGAGCTTCATCCTTTATTCTTCTTAAGCCAATACATTTTGTTAGAGTGAGATTTTTCTCTAGAAGCTAACAGACATTACCCTCTGGATTTGAGTTCTCATGGGCATGCTGCAGAATCACAAGCAGCTGGCTCAGAGCTTCTAAGGTAACTTCTCTTCCTGGTTCCAAATGTGACATTCCTGACACTTCTGTAAAGACATGCAGAATTAAAGAAATTAAGAATACCTATGAATTGTCCGGGATCCAGTCCCTTGGGATGTGCTCCTTGCACATGGATTGCTTCCTTCCAAGAGCACGTCTCCAGCCCCACATCTCCTCAGCCATCTCTCCCTCCACATTTCTCAGATGCTTACAGTTGCTGCTCTTTCTTGAGTATGTCTGAGATGGGGTCCTGAGGGTTCTTTTGACGGGCTGATGCTTTGGAGCATTTGGGTTTTTTTCACAAGTTTCACAGCTGACTGGGCACAGGCTGTGCCCAGCACCTGGCAGAGGCATCACTGCAGCCCCAGCTACTGAAACCTGCCCAACGCAGCACTCGGGCTGAGTTATCGGGGTGGTGATGCACAAACTGACTGTGGTTTGTTCGTGGAATATTTGGGTCCTCAAGCATAAATTGCTTGGGCATTCATGCATGGGCTGATTGGGTGCTCATGCATAAAACACATTCCTCGAGCCTCAGTTATTTGGGTGCTCATGCATGAAGTGTTGGAGTGTTCACGCATGACCCGATAGGACACTCAAGCATACGCTGATTAGGCGCTTGTGTACCACTAACGGGGTGCTCATGCATGTACCAGTTGGGCAGCCATGCACAAACCAATCATGTGCTCATGCATTAATTAACTGTGCACTTGTGAACAAATTAATTGGCTGCTTGTGCACAGACTGATTGGGCACTCGTGTGTGTACTAATTGGACACTCATGCATTAATTGAGTGCTTATGCATGAACTGCTGGAGCATTCCTGCATAAACTAGCTGGGCGTACATGGATGAAGCAATTTTGCACTCATGTGTGACCCAGCGGGGAGCTCATGTGTATTGTTTTGACACTTGTGCATGAACTAATTGGGTGCTCTAGCGTAAACACCATAAACCCTGCAATTTATGCCCGATGCTCCCATTCCTGTGCCTTCCAAAACCTTTAGCACTTTGGGTGGCTTGGAAGTGAGTTTGAATTGTGCAATTTAGGCCTAGAGCTGAGTTGGGACAGTAATTAGAAACAGATGGCACAAAAGAAGAGCTCCCTCTCTTGCAGAGATTAATGACCATCAGTTATGTGTTCTGTGCCATCCTAGAACGTCCTCCCAGCTCACTTAGCTGCTGTTCCTGTCCTTGCTCTTTGTACACAACAGATTCCCTTTGTTCCAGATCACTCCACTGTTCTCCCCTAGCCTCTCTGTTTCCTTCATAGCCTGTAGTTTTAGAGCTCAGGTTCGTTGCTTTCTTTACGGAGAGCAGCTTTAAGGTAAACTCTGCCTGTTTCTTTCCTTTTGTGTCCTTGGATCTTTCTCAGGTCATGCGTGTGGGTATACCTCTGTGCTGGCTGAAAATGGCTTCTTCTTGTAATTCTGAGACTGGTGTTCAGGTACTCACCCAGTAAGGCCTTATTCCCTGAAGGAACACTGCTTATATTATAAAGGGAATCAGCACCTCTGAGACAAGACAAGCCAGCACCTTTTTTCAGCATGAAGTGTCTGTCAACAACCAAAACTGGTGGTAGAGTGAGATGATCTTAAGATCTCATGACCTACCTTAAGACCGCTACTACAGCTAAGAAGAAACTGAAATACTGCTTGCAGTACAAACTGTTGGGGTAAATATGTACCAAATATATCATGTAAGTACATATGTGAAACACATGCCTATGGCTCAGGCTGCCATCATGAGATGGCCCTATTCCATAGACACCCATCCCTCCATCCTTTGGTGTTGTTGTAGGGTGGGATGCTCTTCTGGGAGAGCCAGTGAGAAGCTGTTCCCTTAATTTCTCCAAGTAGATTCAGTACTTGTGATAGAGAACTCCCCAGGGAACAGGCAGTCATGCTTGAGGTTTTTTTTGCTGGCTCTTTGTGATCGTTTCTCTTCAAAGACTAAGAGTTGTAGTGTAACCAAAATCAAGCTAATACTTAAAAAAACAAACCAAAAAACCCCCAGCTCCCTCCCGTCCTCCCCCTGCAGATGCGATGTCACCACTTTTTTGCCTAAAGAGAAACTGATCTCTGGATGAACTGCAAGGGGCAGCGGGTTTGTCCACTTACTCATACAGGCTAGGGGTGTGTACGTGCAGGCTGGTTCTCTGCACCACCACAAAACTGTATTTCTGGTGCTGTATACAAGCTTTTGTTTCTGATTTCTAGGAACTGTCATTCAGAATTTGTAACTATACATATCTGCAATTCCTGCTGAAGTCAGTAGGTAGGTTTTTGTGTAGAAAATGTTGAAGAAATCAGCTCTGTGGGTGGCATTCGTCCAACTTCATGTTTTATTGGTCTTAAACAAGCAGCACTACCCTGTTGGTCGCTATTGCATATTTCCAAGAGGCTGATATTGTGGTTTTGAGGTTTCAGGCAGGAGCCTTATTGGAAATAAGGCACAAATAAGAGACAACAGCTGTCTACAGCCTCTTGTCCTGTGCTTGTGGGGTGCA
This sequence comes from Mystacornis crossleyi, assembly GCA_013400655.1. Taxonomy (NCBI): domain Eukaryota; kingdom Metazoa; phylum Chordata; class Aves; order Passeriformes; family Timaliidae; genus Mystacornis; species Mystacornis crossleyi. The sequence continues at coordinate 80,869 of VYZQ01020216.1, forward strand.
ATTTCAGCAGTCCAGACCTACAGTGCAGCACCCTAAAGAAGGAAGTAATAGACCAACTCCACTCAGGAGTTTCCACTCTAGAAACACAAGGGTTGGATGTTTCAAACTGGATGGCAACTGGAATGTAACTCTGTTCAGCAGCTGGGACTCCCTGCACTGGCCCTGGAGCCCAGTTTGGCTTTCTGGGGCTACTGGTGGGCTCCATACTCTGCTGGCTGAGAGGGGCAAACTGGAAGGAGATCCTGGCTGCCGTGATTAGCACAAGGTGGAGCCTCCACTGCCCTGTGTCAGAGATCTTCCTCTCCCTTTGTTTCCTCACTCTTGACAGCTGCTTTGGGAAAACCGGTGCCTGTGTGTGCCTGGCCACTTCTAGCAGCAGCACATTCTTCTGCCAGATTCAATGGACAGGTAACCACGGCCTCTTCATCTGTGGCATTATCCTTGCAAAAATCAAACCCCTGATGGTCCCCAAGGCAGAGCCTTGCTACGGTTCATCTTTGGGATGGATACTGCACTGCACATGACTCATGTGAACAATGAAGCACCCTGAGTAAAAATGTGTTGGGACAAAGCTTTTTTTTTTTTTTTACACGGAGTTTTTTGGGTCTTTCCAGGCTTTTGCGGTGATTCACTGTTACACTTCAGCCAAGCATGTTGTCCCCCTTCGTTTATGCAGGTATAAAACAAACGTGCAAACACCTGTTTATCTGATGAACAAACTCCCACTGGAGCAGAATTTTGGCTTCTGTTTCTGGCTCTGCCATTGATCACTGCAACATATTAATGGACTGGACCTCAGTTAACATATTGATAAATGGGAGATAAAAATATTAATTTCCTAGCAGGGCATTAGGAATTAATAACTAGTTGTAAAGCACTCTTAGAATCATCAGTACGAGATAGGTTATCCCAGGAAGTGGTGTGATCCATGCTGGACCTCTGATGCATTTCCCAAATCTGGTCTGGATTCTGTACTGGGGAAGGGGCTGTTGGAGCTACAGTTTGCAGGTGGCAGATAGCTTCATTCTGTCTCCTGCATTAGGTGCTGTTTGCTTCCCCTGCAGCCATTTATGGCATTCTATGGTGGGGCAAAATCCATCCCAGACAGGTCTGAGCTCAACTGGGGCCCCCAGTTGCTACCCCAGTACAACTGATCCCCACACTGCATCTGTGTGCTCTGCAGGGCTGGAGCCGCGGTGTCTGCCAGGTTGCTGCCAGCTAATCAGAGAGGTAGTTAGTAAGAAAATCCACGGTTATTTCCATCTGGTAAACAGAAAACATGGAGCAGCCCTTCCCACAGGTTGTTGCTCCCTGTTCAGATTATTCACTTCCACACCATTAAAATGCGAATGTAATTCCTGCCCTTTAAACTAATTAATGTTAAAACTCTTTCTGCAACCACTGTGTAGTCTAAATGAAAGCTGGGACTGAGTAAGCAAAGGATGGAAATGAAAGCATTACCTAGTGCTCCACTCAGTGCTGCATTCCTGAGGTTTTTTATCTGATCCTGTACAATTGCCACAGGCCTTTTGGGGCCGGATTCTGCTCTTCTCTGTGCTGAGCTGCCTGGGGGAGCTGCCTGAGCAGAGGTGATGGCTTTCACCAGTGTAGGGCTGGTGCAAGTGAGGAGAGAGTTGGACCCCGTGCCGCCTTCCTGGCAGGAATGAATTGCACCAGAAGAGAAGAGAAACCTTAATTGCTGCTGAATCAGTTAGGCCATCTTTAATCAAATCCGCCTCTCCCCAGCTTTGACATGTGATTTTTATCTTATTCTCTGTTAACAGTATTTAGTTATATTAATGGCTTTCCTGGCATGAGCCAACATGGTTTTTGACCTATTTGATTTTGGTAGTTCTTTCTCTTACACGAGGAATAGCACCATTATATTTGCAAATCAGAATTACACCAGTTTTGCCCCAGGTTTGTGCAGTGAGAAGAACAAGTTACCCACACAGGCACCTGCCCGTGGTTTCTTTGCTGTTGGCCCTGCCATTGGGGATGCCACCAAGCCCCTGCTGACTTACAGCAGCGTGAGCTCCGAAAGCCTTGTCCTGGGGTCCTGCTGGCTGTTCCCAAGATGATGCCTCGCTGCCAGAGGGAAATCAAAGGGCACGAATGAGCGGGAGGCTCCAGTTCCTTCTTGCCTGCTGAGCACTGGAACAGCGATCATCTTCATTTGGAGCAAAGTGTAAAGTTACAAGCTAGCCCACAGTAAGTTATTACTCAGCACAAATGAGCCTTTAATAATGTGTCCATTTGCATTTATAAATAGGAATTTAACATGAAGCTAAACCAGTTAAAATCACTGGAGCTGTCCCTGGGTGCTTGAGGAGTGAGGGTGGTGCTGCGTGGGAACAGGCACTCCCGGGATACTTGGACACGAGTGAGAGAAGGCAACAGAAACCAGGAGTGAAAAGAGACACTTTATGCAGCTGATCCTACTGCTATGCAGGGTTGTTTTGTGCCATGCACTTTCTTGTGCTTTATTGAGTTTAATTTTAAACATCTCAGTTGATGGGACTTCCATGGTTTCCCTTGGGAACTTGTTCCTAAGCCTGCCCTAAATTTCCCTTCATCCTTATCTTAGATCTTTCCTTTTTAAAGCACACTAATGAAGTGAAATACTCCTTTCCCGTTTCTCTGTGTTTCTTATGATATTAAAATATTTTCCTCCACACCTGGGTTGGCAGGGAGGAATTTAAATTCATTCTGCAGCTATGCTGGAGCAGTGAAGAAATGTTTTAACTTGATGGGAAGGGGTTTTAATAAACCCCCTGCAACTGCAGCTGGTGGTAGAAGCAGGGCTTATCTTTATAGGGCTCATCTTTCAGTGATTCAGTGTATCCTGGGCCATCATAGAAGAACAGTAGGAAAATATATATTCTCCAGGATTTTCAAGTATCCCAGGAGCATTCAGAGAAGAGGAACTTTCTGCCAGGACTGTGTGTCACTAGAGCAGGGGCAGGTAGGGTTTCATATCCGACCAGCACAGGGAAAATCCAGAAATGGAGCTTAGAAAATAGCCTGCCAGTGGGTATTAACCTCTTCTAATCAAAAGCTGCTTCACTGCTAGATGTTAAGTTTATTTCACTAAAACTGCACAGAAAAAGGGAAGGTTTTTTTTCTGGTCTTCTAGGCTACACTAAAAAAACTGAAAAAAGAAATCACTGCAATTGATTATAACCAAATATTTTTTTCTGAGAGTTATTAATAAATTAATAAACAAGATGGTTCATTTAGAAGCTTTTTTAATCTTACGATTTTCTTTAATAAAAGTGAACTAAATATTGACCTGGGTATTTTGAACTGAAACACTGGAGTGGTTAATTCTTCTGGATTGTGTTTTCTTCCACTCTTGAAACCTTCTTTGCCAGTATTCATGGAAGAGTTACGCCTAATATTTCAGAATGGCCTGACCAGATTTCAAAAAAGAAGCCACATTATTTTTTTGTACATCTCTGATTTTAATAAAAATTAAAACTGAAGTTTTTCTATTTTGTGCATAGAGATAAAGAACCCAAGGGAATGTTGGTTTGAACTTTGCATTTATGCATTTTTCTTTGAAAATGTCTTGGAGTGGAAGGGAAACAATGTAGGGAATAAAAGGGAACAAAGGCTCACTGCAGAAACGAGCATGATGACAGTGCAGTGAGGCAGTTTATGACCAGAATTGTTCAAACAGCTGGAGATTGTATTACACTGTTTATCATGTTTAAATCTGTGTCAAAATGACATATATTGTGGAAGTTTTTGTGTGAGATTGGGAACTAGGTATTATGTGAAAAAATTAACCATATGTTATAATATTCTTCTGGGGACAAGAAATCTAGCTGAAACTATAGGGAAGAGGGAGTTCACCTGAGAAGTCATGTCCTCCTGGGACAGAGCGGATGGTGTGGGCTGCATGCAAAATACTTGGGTGGTTTGCAGAGCTCCATGAGTCATAAAATTAATTTTACTTTTTCCCCCCACTTTTCATCTATTTATAAATATCGTTGTGTTTGTGGTGTTTTTCCTCCTTAACTGACCAATGGGCGAAGGAGGTGGGGGAGACTCAAATCCTTCCCTCTGACATTTTCTCTCATCTGTGGCTGAGCAGGAGCGTACCTGGGCAGGCACGTGTCTCCTTTCTGTTTTCCCTCACTCAGAGACACTTATTCTTGTCATCACATTTTGCTTGTGAACGCTCCTAAAATTTGCAAGTCAGCAGAAGTCTGGGGCATGGCAGCACTCCCTTGGCCTACTGGACAGATTGAATTTCACCCACTAAATATGTTTCAAACTGCGAGAATTCAAGCAGCTTACAATTTCTATGGTCATTTGTGCTAATAAAGTTTGACAGGCTGAATGTTAATGGAAAGTAAACAGGAGAGGGGGTGCTAACAAGGTCATAATGAAGCTCACATTTAAATTGAATTGAAATGAATATATGAATGCTCATGGGAAACAGTTTGTCGTTCTCCTCTAGGCTGTAGTGCAGCATGTGGTAGCAATGGGCAGTTTGTGAGTGGCAGAGTAAAAGAAAGCTATAGCTGTTCTGCAAGGACAAATTATATCTAGTTTAATGAAGAAAAATGAATCTAGAAAGGAGGGAAGCAGGAGAGGATGTTTCTTTTCAGGAGCCCACCAGTCATAGCAGCTCACTCTTGCCCGCTCATTGCTGTGACTCCCAGCTAACCACACTTAGTCTCCAGTGTGATTCCCATTGATTTCAAAGACACAAGCCTGTAGGGAAGAACGGATCTGAGGTCAGATTTTACCAGATGTGAACACTCTCAAGCCCTCTTAAATCTGATTTTGAATGCAGGACTGCTTGGCTTCTCACAGGAGGGGCCTCAGCCCAGATCAGGCTGGTTAGCAAATCCTTTAAAAAGTCTTTTGCTACTGCCATGGTGAATCTTTTAATTTGTTCTATTTTAAATAATGGCTGAATACAGACAAATGAGTTACTCGCATTCTCTCTCGCGTGTGCATACAGGGAGTACGTCATAGCTGAGGAATTGGGCTGACTTATCCAAAGCTGTTGGCTCTTTCTTTCCAGGCGTGCTTTCCTAATTCCAGATGGATAAGAAAACAGTGGTGTGCAAGGAACCATCCCCCTCCTTCTCCTCCTCCTCCCAACTTTGGCATATTTGTGTTTATTGCCTGCAACTGAGGGAGTTTCAATATCCTTGCAAAGTTCTGTCTGAGGAGACCCAGCGAACAGAACATTATTGGTGCAAAACCCTCTGTAACCATCAGATGCTTTTCCATGACTCAAAAACATTTCAGGCTCTTTTGTAATAAATGTAAATGGCAAACCAGAGGTCAGGGATGGTCTCAAGGGCAAAGGCTGGTGTCTAATCTTTATTTTCTCTTTATGAGCTGCTGTAACAACTTTGAAGGTATGAAAGAAATCAGCAGAAATGTGAGACAAGGCAATCTTATTAGGACACTGGTACATAGGTTCTCAGACTTGTTCCTTGACCTCCTTTGAAACAGCCATGGGGCCAGGATCCTCAGATGGTGCAAAAGCATAAATGGAGCTGTGAAATTACTGCAGCAGAGATTTAGTGTTTCTGTTCAATGATAACTTTCCTCCCTCCCCTGCCCTCCGCTGAAGTTTTCAGCCATTTTAGTCTTGATTTTAATATAATGGTTCTCTTAACATATTTTTCAAATTATTGTGGAGACGACAAATAGCTTGAGCTTAGCACTCCTGGATATGTTCAGGGAATGGGGCCAGTTTATAATATGAAGGTTTCGGTCCAGCAGTGATCTTTAAAGCTGATCCTCCAAAGTCTCCTTAGGAATCTGGGGGCAATTTTGGGTTGGACTCTTGGTTGACATTTACGTTTACAAAAACAGAGTAAAGATCATTTGATACTATTTGCAAGAGGGGAGACAACAGTGCCAATTTATCAGTCTGAATGCTCAAGGTTTTAAAATTAATTTGCATATTTCAGTAATGCCCTGTACACAGGCATGACTTTTTGGCTTGACAACCAAAATTGAACTCCTTTTTGTCCAAAAGGATGTTCCATTTTCCGCTCTCCCCCACATAAGATGTTTCATTTCTGGGCTGTTGGATTTGGGGCAGAAGAACCAAAATTTGCAAAGCTGCCCAAGGAGAAGGAAATCCTGGCACTTGCTCTGTACAGTGACAAACTAGATTGGAGGCTGGGATCCAATCTGAGAGCCCCAAGTTTAATCCCCTTCTATTTAAAAGGTGTCCTAATCCCCCCCACCAGACTTAAAGCCCTTTTAGGGTGGGGGACTGGCTTAGGCTCTCCCCAGTGCCCCATGCTGGGCCACGAAGGGAAAGGACTCTGCATCCCATGCCAGCCAGGAATGAGTGCTGTCCTCAGTCCCCTCTGCCAGCCGAAACTGGGCAGCAGATTTATCCTGCGGCCAGATATTGTTTCCCAGCAAACAAATCATTTCCCAGCAAGTTTGCTGTGTCCCAGAAAGAGATTTCATCCCTTTCTCACTGCGGCGCTGCATGCCGGCTGCAGCTGATGCGAAGTTTCCCAAACCATCCCATGCTGTTCAACCACATTAAATATTGTGCTGAAGCTAATTAAGATGACAGTCTGGGAATGTTTGTATTAACTTTGCTTGCTGAGTTTCCTTCCCCCCAGATCCTGGCTCTTGTAAGTAACTTTCAAAAGCTGATTCAGAGCATTTCTCTTTTACCATGTTCATGCTGGTGTTAGCCTGGATGTTGACACTGGACTTATTGCTTGTGTTAGTGTAAAGGAAGAGTGGACATCTAAATGCTTAGTCTAGTTTAATCTAGAGGGATGTGCCTGACACACCTTTAGTGCAGTTCCTTAAGGATGAGAAAATTGAATGTCTGCCATTTAATTCTCCTTTAGCTGAATATCAGTGCAACAGGCACTTCTGGCAGTGCTCCAGGCAGTGCCACAGAGTGCCAGGAAGGCTGGGGCAGGTCCTGCATTCCTCAGGTCTGGTCAGTCCCTACAAAGGCAGAAGAGCCTCAATGTGTGGGGCAGTGCACGGTGCAAACCAGGGCCAGATTTTTGACGTGATGGTTTCTGACCTGGAATTTTCATTTTCTGGGTTCTTCATATTTTACGTGTAAAAATTCAATTCAGGAAAAATGCACTCCTGTCAGGCTTTAGGCTATATGTCTGACAATTGAATGCTCAGAAAAAAGTCTCAGCTGTTTCATAAATAAGTCTCAGGGACCTTTAGCTCCCTTCAGGCTGGTTCCTGTGCCAGGAATAAAAGTCTCTGCAGGCCTTAAATCTGATGAAATTCTTCCGTTGCTTCTGTCTGAGGAAGTGGTTGAAGTTGCAGAATCTGGTCAGGCTGTAAAAGCTCTTTCAGTTGTTGATGAAGGGCCAATCCTCATGAAATCATTGAGAACTTTTTCCATTGGGATGATAAATGGTCAAGTCCTTGAAAAAATCTCCTATACTTTAAAAAATGCCCTCTGAGTGTCCGAGTGAATAGAGGAGAGGGCAGAGTGTTGTGTGTGCTGCAAGTCCCCTGTGAGAGCAAAAAGGAGACAAACACATTGGGGAACTGGTGAGGGATGGGAAGGGGATCTAAATATGCCATAGAAAGTCCATTTATTTTCTTGTCACCCCAGACATATTAAGGACTGGCATGTACAGCTGACACATAAACAAACTGTGCTCTCTTTTAGAAAATATGTGAACTCATTGTCAGTCGTGCAGGCAAAAAGATAATAAACACAGATGTATATTGGAAAGGGGTGGAAATGCTCTGAATTCTCCCCACTGAAATCCAGGCGTTGAGAGGAGCTTGAAGAAGGACTCTCTGTGCGTGTCATCGGTGGTGGCAGTGCATTGTCTGTGCTCCTCTTACTTCAGGACTTGAGAAAGTTTGAAAGAGGACCTGGCGCGGTCCTTACTTCAGTCATGGGCTTTTCTGTTGCCTAAATGTTACCAATTTCTTTTCCTCCTTATTCTCATCTCTTTTGGGCTGTTGTAGCAGAGAGGATGTTGATGCTGTGAGCTGCTGGCTCTATTTTTCTGCCTTTTCTCCTGGTATAATTGGAGCAGGGAGCTGGTCTGGGAGCATCACTGCTCTGAGTCTGCATGGCTATTGAAGAAAATTATTGGTGTAAATTTAGATTTTGTTAATACTGTATGTGAAATAATTATTTTTGAAGTGTCAAGAGGATACTAACCATGAATTACTTCATTAGGCAGCAGTTTTAAGAGAACCCAAATCACCACTCAAAGATGTCTAGTAACGAATGACCCAATTAGCAAGCCCTGCTGTCTGCCTTGTACCCATCACTGGGATGTGCTAGGATTTTTCAAGTTAAACTGTTAATGTGAGCTGTTAGCTGTGTGTTGTGCTAATACTTAGAGGTCCCTGTCACAAGTTAGATACTATTTGGTTTATGTTTTTTCCTGAAATGGGGGTAAGCCGTGCAAGAAGAGCCATAAACACTTTTGCTTCAAGCACATTTTTCTAGCCTCGTTGTTGGTAAAATCCCAAAAGGCAGAGATTTGTTTTTTCTGATCCATTTGTTTGCAGTGGAAGAATCTTGCCTTGGTTGTGCTCGGCTAAGTCCAAAATCTCCAGAAAAAGAAAGTTTCTCTAACATAGACAGTTGGATGTGCATAATAAGTCTGATAGTTTCCATCAGGGAATTTCCACCTGTATTTTGAGATCCAAAATAAAATTCCCTGCACACTGGTATTTTTTGGTTTATGTCAATGTCCAGAATTTCCCAACAAGTTCACCATCCCCGTGTGCTGTATAAACAATAGGGAAAGATTCGGCCCAAGCAAGTTTACAATCTAAATAGAAGACAAACTGGGAAAAGGTAAGGATTCCCATTTATGAGTGATTTTTTTTGTGAGGTTTTTGAAGACCCACATCTAGTTATAATTATAGTAATGTTTAATTTTATTATTGTTTATCCTACAAAAATTGTAGGATCACTTCTCAGGATCTTATCATGAGTACTGCCTTAATTAGTGTTATTTGGAAAGTCCCAGCACGTAGAGTTAAGATTTTGCATAAGACTCAGTTTTCACATAAAAAGCCCCAGCAAGTTTCTTGTCTTTGTGATTTTCAAGGGAGCTTTGGGGATTGAGATGTTGAAATAGCTCACGAATTTCTGATGTTTAAGAAGCCTGACTCATGACTTTTTTCATCTCTAGTGTTAGAAATATTGGTAAAATGCTCGTGAGAGAAACGCAGCCAAACACAGGGCTCATAAATCCTTGTTGTGTAATGGAATTATCGTTGTTGTGCCTCAGAATTTATTTTGCACAGAGCCCCGCAGAAACGGGAGCCTCCTGTTTCAAACCTGTACAGAAATGAAGTGAATAAAGCAGGATTTCGGGTCAGTTGCTCTGGTTCCTCCAGGCCTTGCTGCCTTGCACG
>VYZQ01020216.1:90413-111431 GCA_013400655.1 Mystacornis crossleyi
ACAGGGAGCATAGGTATGATCACATCACTGCTTAGTTAGAGATTTCCAGGCACGATCATTTCCAACAGAAATCCCTTTAAGTTTACTTTTTGAATGAGGTGGTAATTGGCACCCCCCGATACGGAGCTGGGTGAGCGGCTGCTGCCCTGCCTGCCCCTCTCAGAGTTACTGCTAGGAAATGAGGATTTTCTGCCCGCCACTCAGATTTTGCAGTTCTTTTATTAATTGGATTTGACTCAAGTCAGATGAAATTGAAGCTGTCCTGCCACTCAGCTCCCATTTCAGCTCCCCAAACAAGGCGTGCATGATGCGTATGTAATTCTTTTGCTTGTTTCTTGTTAAAAGGATGAATTTTGCCCTGTGTGGCACATAATGGTGAATAAAAAACAGCTCCCAAGCCTAAGCCTTTCCTCCAGGCTTTCTGGTTTTGTCTCCTGTAGTCATGCTTTACCTGTTGCAGGAGAGCATGCCAGCCACAGCTCACTTCCTTGGATGGAGGAGAAGCAATTTCTGCCAGAAGAACTATAAAAATAGCATCCTCCTTAATCCCTGCTCTGATTTCCACCATGAGTGACCGTTAAGCATGAAAATACCAGTAAACTTTATTGGCAGTAAAAAATTATATGTATTATTTGAACACCAAAAAAGAGGCAAGAAAAAATGTTATGGGACCATTAAAAGCTTCCTCAGGAATCCTCTTTTCATGTTTGCCCTGGGAGTTTCAGCTGCTCTGATATGAATACTGTCTTATTGAATGCCTTGCATGACTTTTTATAGAAGATGAAGCAATTGCTTCTGGAAGAGTTATTCCTAGAGTCTCTTAAAATATTGTCATTTGGGTGACAGCAGCAATTCAGTAATTGTTTTTGCCTTAAAATGGTCATATTAAACCAAATTAAACAATAAAACTTTCTAGTGGGATTTAAGCATATAATTATTAATTGCAAGTTCTCCGTCGTTAGCTAAGGTTACGTTTAAAGATAAATTTCGTATCTCTAAGACCAACACTATAGATTACACTGGCTTGAGAACTTGTTGTAAATTGATAGAGTTTTTGAAGGGGGGTGGATACATTTCTTGTCTGAACCTCTTTCTCCTTCATTCTTTCCTCTCTTTTTTCCTGAGTGGATTTTAGAATTTTGAAAGCACAACAAGCAAAAGAAAAAAAGAAGGGTATTTTTTGGGAAAGATTTTAATTCAGAGGTGGTCTTTTATCTAAAATTTAAACATTACTAAAATTCATTTTTCTTCTAAACAGGATGCTTTACTTATTGTTTTTTGACTGTAGTTTAATTTTTCATTTAAAGTCTTGTCAAAGGCTGTGGATATTTGCCTTTGTAGAGAAATATGATGAACATTTTTACATAATCTATAAATTTAAAAGGAGCAAAAAAACCCTGAAAAATCCATCCATTTCATACCCTGCACAACTTTGACAATTCTTGATGAACTAGACTTAGGTTTTTGCCCATCCTGATTGTAATACAGCCTGAGGCGGGAAAAGAAAAATTGGAACATAAAATGTATATCAAAGCTCTTCTTGTTTAGTTGGTGTGGCTCCAAAAAGATTTAAAATATTTCTAAATTCTTTTAAATTAGTTCACATAGAGGCATAGTTACTATGAAAATTAATGAATCAGGCTCCCACCTGCTGTACTGACATAGCCAAATTCTTTCTTGATGTTGAAACTTTGCTCCACTCATGTGTCACTTGCCCATGTAACCAGATAGGTCACTCAATACGTCGTGTTATGCTGTGATGAATCATGAGATGATTCAAAGATCTATTTTTTAAGTGTGTTTAACAGAGGGAAGGAGCAGAAACTCAATTTAATGTCCGTTTTCTACTCATTGGCTATGAATTGACAGGAATTACACTTACTCCCACTGGATTTTCTCTTTTAGTGCTGACCTGAGTCCCGTGTGGGTGATTTTGATGTTCAGTGTCACACCCCGTGATGCAGCAGTGGTTCACATGGGGCAGCTTTCATTGATTTCAGTGGAGCTGAGATGAAAATTAAAGGATTCCTTTGATTCCTTTGAATTTCTTCATCCTGGGATGAGCTGGGATGGTGGAAGCTGGTTGGCATTTGCAGGTGGGCCACTCACCCCACACTGGGAGCCTTGTCAGTGAACAGAACTGCCATCTTCATCCTGAATACCTCTATTTTGTAGCAGCCCACATCAATTTTCCTTTAAATTTCGTATGTGATCACTTTTTGTCTGATGTGAAGACAACTGTCTAGACATCCCTTTACCAAAAAAAAAAAAAAGTCTCTCTATCCTGCAGTCTGAGAGAGGCCAGAGCACAAGTACAGGTAAATATAGGGCATGTGAGATTGATTTGAAACCGTAACTGGAAAGATAAGTACTTGCACTCGACTCCGAAAGAGCTGCAGCTCTGTTGCAGTGTTCTACATAGCTTTTAGATCTCACTCCTACTTACCTGCTCACTATTGGTGGGACCAGAGTATTCCATTTCCCCAAGGGCCTTAATGGTTTGTTTTTTCATAAATAGGCAGTGGTTCCTGGGAGGGCTGCAATTTTTTTGTTGGTTTGGCTTTGTCTTGTTCTCATATGAAAGTATCATCTTAGTGTCCTGCTATTCATTGCAGTTGGCTTAAGGAAGAAAATAGAGATGTACTGAGCTGGCTGAGTGCCTCATTATTTACAGCGTGCTTGTGTATTTGCAGTGCTTAGTGCTTTCCCTAAAAACTTTTTTCCATTATCTTCTGTCTTCACATTTCTGCTGGTCCTAGAGGACATTATACTGACTTTCATATCCTGGTGTGCCAGAGCTTGTTCCGTCCCTGGAACTTGTTGGTGCACAACTGGATTTCCCATGTTTCTCTGATGCAGCCCGTCAGTGCCAGAGTTTATCCTTTTGGGTCTCCATCTTCTCTGAAATATTCTCCAGCTCAGCAAGAGCAAGTACCTTACAGGCAGCTTTTCCCTCTTGTTTTGGACTGAATCAAAAAAGCCTCAACCTAACGCTCAGACAATATTAAAAGAACAGTGAGAAGGGCAACTCATGGCTGCAAAGGGTCTCCTTTGGCTTCCACACCTCTCCTGTAGCTTCAGCAGTCTTGATACTGAGACCTACCAATGTTAAAAGCTTTCCATAGCACAGGAGGCTGCAGCATCACCCACGTGCTACCTGCTGAACTCCTGCAGGAGATGATGTTTCCTTGCCTTGATCCCGGTCCCTCAGGGAGCTTCTGCCGTGGTGCTGGTGGTGCCATCCTGGTATGGGGTTGATGGCCCAGCAGAACTGGGGCCCCCTCACTGCTTCTGATGAAATTACTCTGTGACCACAGAATAAATTAATGTGCATTACTGAAATTGCCCAAGGGACATCAGAAAAAAAAAAAAAGTAGTTGAATTGGTTTGGGTTGATACACGACAGAACTGTGGCTGTTTCCTGGTTGTGTGGCACCACTCACACCAGTGCAAGGGCTTGCACTGTGTTCAGCAGCTGCTTCAATTATGGTGGTGGCCAATTTTCCCCTCCAAAATGAAGCTGTTTTGTGCCAGGAAGCACTGTCCTTGTGTATTTTGAGGGAGTCTTTCTTCACTCCAAAGAAGAGGGCTGGGGCAGGAAGAGGCGATGGTAGGTCAGTGTTACAGGTGGGAACTCCGCAGCGTGAGCAGCTCACCCAAGCTCCAGCAGGAATTCTGCAATAGTATCAGGGAATTCACCCAGATCTCACAAATGTCCTGCCTGATGTCGTGCTCCCAAACCACCCTTCCTCTCTGTTATAATTTTGGTTCCCAAAGTTTTCTGCAGTTCTCTTGAATGAGTTTTGTTTGGAGACTTTGCCTCTCAAGAAGGGGATCCATGTGAGGCATTGTGCAGCTATTTAAGCATGGAAATATTTTATTTTTCATTATTTCACTGAAAATTCACAATTTTCTTCAAGTGGATGGGGTTTTTTTAAAAAATGAACTCTGAGTAAACATGCTCTTGAGTATTTTAGGTAGCTAAGAGAAAGCCTGTTGACTTTTATTACTATGATAATTATCTAGAATTGAATAACTCCATATGACAATATCCACTGTTCAGTTATTAACCCCTTTGAAGATCAGTTCTTTGAATATTTTCTTTTGGCTTCAACAGGTCTTGGATTGATACCATAATAGTCTGCTTTCCCACTGAAGCATATTCAGCCTTCTTAAAAACAGCCAGTGTTAGCAAGAGGATTTTTTGCATCAAATGCACAGTCAGAAGAGTGAAATCGGTGTTTATCTATTGCTTTGCCTGGTGCCTCAAGGCAGCAGCTTTGAGAAAAATGAGTAAGATAGAATCAGAGTTTAGATTAATATAAAACATTTGCTGGAATTGCAGGTATTTTGAAGATACTACAGGAAAAACTGTATATAAAAAAAGTTAGAATGAATAATTGTTACTATTTAAGGGACTTTAGTGCTTCTGGTAGGTAATTCTAAGCTCCTTTCCCATTAATGGTATTGCCAGAAAAGAAATGTACATTACATAAATATTTCAAAGTAACCTGGACAGCAATTTGAAGATATTAAGCTTTCAATTTGACAGGCCCAAGCACCTCGATTCATCTTAACATCCTGTAAGATCTTAAATGCAAACAAGCACTTTACTTGAACAAAACTGACTTCAGGACCAAAATGAGCTTCATTATACAGGGCTGAACGAATATTAGGGAACAATCAGTTTTTCCTCAAGCACGTTAATTATCTCAACTGGAAGAGCAATAGGGATGGACACGTGAAGTAAACCAGAGTAATTTTTCTAAACAAACCCTGGATCTGCAGTCTGTGCACAGCAAACCTGTATCTTATCTGCTCTAATCTCTGCACAGCTCTGTTTGGATTGGACTCTGCTTCCCCAGGAAGGGGATAGGTACTTAAGAGAAGACAGGTAGTGACAGCAAGGAACCAAACTTCCTTTAAAAAAGCTTGCAGTGTTCGTCATGCCACTTCTGGAGAACATACAGGATGCAAAATTGTCTGAGGCAGGGTTTTGTTCGTTAGAAAGAACCCTTGAAACTCTGGAATTCAGTGATTATTAATACATTTTAGTTCTAGGACTATGCTAAAGTAATCTGTAGCACATGAGTGAAGGTGGAGGAGCTGTGGTCAGGCATTGGAGGAAGGCAGGCAGCCCCGGAGAAACAAATCTGGGAGTAAGGCTCATGCTGAGGTCTGTGTTTGCCTGGGCTCAGAGATGGTTTACTGCTCATCCCTTGGCACTTCCTCTTGATGCTGCTGCTCAGAAATTAGAAGCAAATTCAAGATACAGCTCTGTATTTAACAGATGCCGATCAGGGAGTCCCTCCCACTCCTGGCACTTTTCTTCTTTCTCTCCTGTCTGTCTTCCTGCCTGTGCCCCAGGTACACATTTCAGCAGCCCTGCCTTGGACTTCCTATTTTTATTTTAAAGCTCCCAATTACCAGAGAGTTCTGTCTGTCTAAGTTCCTGTGAAGCGTTTAATTTCTCTCTCTATGGTTGTAGGGTTTTTTTGGTTTAATTTTGGTTTGGCTTTTTGTTTATTTGTTTGGGGTTTTTTTTGGTTTGGTTTTAATATAACAAAAAGAGAAGTGACTTCTCTTAATTCTCTGTCAAGTATGAGGAAGAAAGGCACAGTGCTCCCAGTCACACTAAGGCTCGCTTGCCAGTCTGCTCAAGAAAGTAAGTTACATCTGAGAATAGAGGGATTTGATTCCTAGCTGGATTTACTGGACAGGAACTGGCGTGGCGAGCTGTTGTGGTATCTTAGACCTTGTCATTCATTCGGAGCCTCTTTATGAACATCTATTTGACACACATTAGAGGATTCCTAAAACAGGGGTTGTAGTGATTTGTGGTCATTAAAGATTATTCTCCTTGCAGTAATCCCTGGGACTGATATATAAACTCTGTATGAACAAATACCAAGAGACCGTCTCTGTCTTGAAGAACTTACAATCTAAATAGAAAAAAAGGCAAACAAAGGTTTATGATCACCAGGGCTGGGTGGAGCTAAAAACAAATACCAAATCTCCTGCATTATCTTTGCAACATGTCTCTTCTTGTTCACTCAGATCATCTGGATGGGTTTTTTTCCTCCAAGTAAAAGGAATTTCATGCCAGAAGTCTGGCACAATTCCAGGCTGGATAACTCTGGGTGTTTACACTGTCATTGAAGGAGGGTTTCCTGAGCAATCAGAGGTTACAGCCACCAAGTCCTGAGGGCACAAACCAGCATTGCTGAGGCCTCCCAGCTCGTGGCCAGGAGTCTCTCTGTCCTTGCTTTGTGACCAGGCTGTTGCACGGGCAGTGAAGCTGCTTCCAGGCTCAGTGTGACTCACTTCTGGCCAGCAAATGCAGCAATTAGGACACCACATAGGTGCTTTTACATCGTCCTTCTCACTTAGCAGGCTACGTGGGAGAACTGTGCTTTGGGCTGTAGGTACCCACCAGTGCAGTTTATGCCCTTTATTTCCTGGAGTGGGCTCACAGCCTCTATTTCCTAGGCTACACTATAAGAAAATATTGCTGTTTGATGTTACGTGTTGTTCTGCTTCAGCTCAGAGGTGGCTGCCTCACTGGTGGGCACAGTGGGTCTTTGGAGAGGCTGGGTATCACTTGGAGTGTGTACGAGTCAGCGGGTTCGGGGGTTAGAAAATACCGAGGGTGGGCTGTGACATTATACTGCGATTATTCCTGAACACAAACATTCTGCAGTCCATCATTCTGGGAAAAAGGGCTGTGGGAAGCTGTCCCCTTCCCGAGGCAGTGCCATGGGACTGACGTTGGTGTGTCCCACACTGAGCAAAGGCTTGGGCATCCTTCACTGAGTCAGTCAGTCCCTTTGGCTCAGCTCTGGCACCAGCTGTTCAGAGGGAATCTATGTGGCAGAGAGCACAGGAGGAGGGCAGAGAGGGGAGTTTGCCTTCTGAGCAAAGGCTGTGTGGGACACAGCAGAAACCCCTTCATGCTGTGGTAGAGTTTGACCTACCCTCAGTTCATCTTTTAAATCTATTGTAGGACAGGTGCAAGAGTTGGTAACTACCTAATTTGGTGATGTTGAGCTCACTGGTTAGTGTCTGTAAAATGTTGGAGGAAGGCTAGGTGGTACTCTTGAGCTGGATTTTGCCAGTGCTTACCCAAGAGGAAAAGTGCTGTGGAAATCAGTAGAGGCACTTGCTCTTCTGAGCCAGGTACTCTTCCACATTCTGGGAGGTGGCAGAAGGTGCTCTGTTGGTCCTCAGGCTGCAGTCCAGGTTCAACCAGGAAAACACTTAAGCACACGGTTCATTTGAGGCATGGGTGTGTTACTCTTACTGCCATTCAGGATTTGTGTTTGCTTTGCTGAGTGGGGACAAACCGCGCTGCTCGATCTGCTGACCAGAGCTGAGCGAGCAGGTCCTTAATTCGTGATGCCTTCTCTGGATAAGCTCTAAGTACATTTGATGAAAGGGTTTTCTATCTCAGGTGGAGCATCTTCTGCCATCAGTATAACCAGCATTTTCATGCTGTCACTCAAGGGAGCTGCAGGAGAAGCGAGTGTTGATGTCAGAGCAGCAAATAACATAGTCCAGAGGACACATTTATAGGAAGCTGAACTGTGAATTTCTAGGAAGTTGCTGCTTGTCACAGAGGAATATAATACTATAAAAATTAAAATACATAGCCGATCTATACATTTTGCTCTTAGTTCTCTTGGCTCAGGAAGTTTGGGAGCTTTCTCTCCATGTACTGAAGCTGTGTATATTATGCACGTGGCACAATGTTCTGTAGGCTCATCTGCTCCCTGCTGTCACTGTTCCCAAATACTTTGTTGTGGTGTGGTGGGTACAGCCCCACAGACACGTCAGTCTGATATCTTGTGAAAAGCAGCACAGATTAATGATAATAGGATTAAGATATCTGACCACTGTAATTATGCATTCGCGTGTTTTCAAGTTGTTCCTAAAGAGAAGAAAATTTCAGTGTACGAGAGTATACTTGGAAGACTGAACTTCTCAACCCAGCATCAGGAGGGATAAACTGTATTTAAACAATATGTTTAAATAAAGTCTGAATTGATACTGATTCATTCCAGATGAGACTTTGGGATCTGTAAGATGTGTGGGCTTGCTGTACTATGCTCTAAACTTTTAATCTGAAATAGTCACCCTCTGTACTAAACCAGGTATCTGCAAGGCTTCGACACATGATTGTGACAAGCAGCAGTGTCCCTGGCCCTGGCTCCTTATCAGCTTTAGTGACCTGAGTGTTGGCTTGGAAACAATTCCTCTGGCTGGTGTGTGCGTGCAGAGATCACTGAGTCACCTCACAGGGCGCCTTCCCCGATCTGATACAGCATTTTGCAAGTCAGTTTCTCTCTGGGAGATGAGGATACCAGTTTCCCACTGAATGTTAGATTGGGAGATGCTGTATAGATGCAGTGTTACATTTCTTTGTACTCTTTAGACTATCCAGTGTCCTTTTTGTCCCTCATTTCAGTACATACTTTTGTAAATCTCCATAGTCTCGAATTAGTGCATTTTTTAAAAATTTATGTTCACAGCATGATATTACTATTTAACGATGTCTGTTTTGGTGTCTCTTAAAAGACCTGGCAGGAGGACAAGCATATTCCTCTTTTCCTTGGTTCCCCAGTGTACCTTCAAATACCCAGCACAAGGGAAGTCCTTAAGTCCATGCTTACACCTTCGTTATACAGGGTGGCATGTAAACACAGTGTAATTTAAACATGTTTCTGAATTTGGGTTTGGTATTCTTTTGAGAATAAAGATGTTTTCCCAAACTGGGAGAATACTTCTGTAGAGGTTACTGAGCGAAGTTTCACTTCTTTGGTCACTGGGAGTACGGACATGTTCTGGTTTGCACCGCTGGCTCAACTAAGTCAGTTGGTAGAATTACTTACCAGTTGCAGCCTGACAGAAGGCATGCAGAGAGCTCCCCAAGCCTGAGAGCTCCCTGAGTTCTGTACCTCAGTTTACTTGAGATGTGGTTTCTCCTTAGCTGTTACTTGGTTGTGAAGCTGAAGCTCTGCCTTGAGCTTCCCCACTGCCCGTGGCATTGGTCGGTCACTGAGCCACAGTGCCCAGCTGCAAATGCTCCAGGAGAGCTTCTCTTCCTTTATCTGTCTGATCCCTTTTCTGGTTTGCTCCATGGAATCACACAAAGGGGCCTTACATATCTGTGTATATATATATGTATATACATGCACACATACATCAGATTCTGTTGTCTTCACGCTCAGGGTTGTCAAGCAAAACTTCCGAGGAGGAGATGACCAGCTGCACACTGAGGCTTTCAGCAAAGGAAGCCAAAGTCATCTCCAATTGTGAGATTGTTTAATTGCTCTCTGCACAGTTCACTGATTTCAAGGCCTATAGGGACCCCTGTGATTCATTTGCCTGAACACCTGCATGTTACAGCCTGTGGCATTTCAGTGTTTTCTGCATTACAGCCATTAAGATGTGGCTGAACCAGAACGTGCCTCTGAGAACACCATCCAGTCTCAATTTAAGCTACTTTTAGCAAAAAAGACCTCATAGAGTTAGAAGGAAATTAATTTCTAATATTCCAGATATGCACAGGACCCTCAGAGTACTTCAGCTTGAAAGACTTCAGGTGAGGACCCAGCACCCATGTCCCACAGCTTGCATATACAGGTGTTAATTAGTGTGAAGAGCTTCTGTGTTATTTCATGTCTCAATACTTCTTGATTCAGTTTGTAGTCACTGAGCTTTTTAATGCCTCTTTCTACTTGACTGAGGTAGCAGATTAAGACACCACGAGGCTTGTTCCATTTTGAGTCGATTGTTGGTGGAGCCTTCCAACATCATTCCAGCCAGGAGATGACCAGCTCAGGCTGTGGGATATAGAGCTACCAGTGGGTTTTGTGTGTGTGTAGGTTGGAAGGTGCTGCTTCTCAGTCCTATTGTCAAATTGGCAGGCAGTATCCATGTGAACTTCCTTCCTGGTTCTTTCAGATCTGGTTTCATCATCATTCCTCTTGCATTTGGCATCATTCCCAAAAAGTTTATTTGCTGTCTGCATCAGCTGAGAAACTTTTTATAAAATCTTGTCTGTCCTTGCTGTTGAGTAAAGCCCAGGACTGGTGTTGTCTTCTCCCAAGCTTTTTTTCTGTAATGAGGCTGTCAGGTAATGCCAGCATTAGCGTGGGCTTTTCGTTTGACTACTTTTCTAAGGATTTTTGTTTTCTCGTATAAGACTTTGTATTCTTGCAATATGCATGTAAAAGTTTTAATCATTTCCACCATCCCAGGTTCCATAGGTTTCCATACTCCAATCATATCTTCTGAAGAACCAAACCCAACTTTCCCTGGCAGTTTTGCAGTTTTATTTCATTGCATTTTATGCACCTTTTACAAATTTTTCTGTGTGTCTCAGCCCTAGATTAGGAGCCTGGATAAATTATAAAAAAATACTTGTACTGATTTCTGCTTCCATTTTGTCCAGTTGCTTTCGTTGGCAAGATGAGGCCTGAGCCTGCCAAGTGCCAAGTGCTCTGACTGGATCCTGTGTGACCTGTGTGTGTTCAGAGCTATGTGAGGTACTCAATGCCCTGTCCTGTGATGCTGACTGAAGTCAATGGAAAGACTCCCACTGCTTTTGTTGAGCACTGGATCAACATTTAATCTTTGGCAAACACTTTATTTCTAAACATTTTAAGATACTTTGATTTAAAAAAGGAGAGGTGTGGCAGATGGAGCACCTCAAATGGACATGTGTGTGTATGTCGGTGGGAATGTCAGTACTGACTCTCGTATTCATTGTCTGTTGTGTGTGGTGGGTAGGAAGAATTAACAACAAGCAGGAGACTGGTTTGAGGTGTGTGCACTATGAGCACTTGTGATAGACAAGTTATGAACTGTGTAAATCCTGAAATTATGGTGAACAGCAAACCCCTTATTTTATTGAAGACCGGAGCTTGGGGATTTGTGGCCTCAAGGAGCCCCATGGAGGACCGAGCCCACCTGCTATGGATGTACTGGCAGGAGCATGAGTTTGTGAAGGCACAAGAGGGAGAATAACAGAGTCCATGTGCTACCACAGGTCCCCAGGTTGTCTGACTGAAATGACCTTTCTCGGTAGCTGGAAAAAGAGATCTGTATCATAAATTTTTGTCTGTGTGTGTTTACAAAAGCACTGATTCCCACTTGTAATTGTGAATTCATCCCTGTGCTTTCCTGGAGTACATTTCTTTTCTTCTGTGTGTCTGCTGTAAGAAAGACCTTGGCTTACAGTGACAAGCAAAAGAGTCATTGCTTCTGCAGAAATATGAGACCTTTCAGGGTACCACAACCTGTGACAGTGTTGTGAATGCCAGGATTTATATTGTGTTTCCCAACAAATGGATGGGCGATACAGAGAAGTTTGTAAGAGGCAAATAGTTGAAAGTGGCTCTCAAACTTAAGAAAAACTTGTGTTTTCATGAAGAGAGGACTCATCTCAGTGTCTTCACTTCTAGTGTACTATTAGGGCAAATCCTGAAGCTGTGATAGCTCTGAGGTAAGTCCTACTTGGGAGATGCCAGCCTGGCATTCCCACCTCGCAGAGGACCAATTCAATCACCAGTAATTACAATATAAGGGCTTGTGAAATCTCTGCTTTCCTGCTTTACTTTGCAAGCTAAGCAACCTGCCTTGCCTCCAGACCTTCAAATAGTGCATGGACCTGTACTGAATATGTAATGCTGTTCTGATCCTTTGATCTTGCAGCACACTGCAAACCTCCAAGCCTCAACAAGCCCTGCTGAAGCAGGGGAAGTGCTCATATTCCTACCTTTGCAGGTTTGGAAACTGAGGCACGAGGGTTGCCTGCCCTGTATCTACACAGCAGTCAATGGCAAGCTGAAGAATTCCAGTGACCTCATGCATGGAACCAGGATTTCAGAGGAAATACTTTGACTCCCAATATTGAAACTTTTTCATTTGCTGCCTCTGTTCTTCTCATTGGAATATAATGTTATCCTCCCTACCTCTTGCACCACTTCCCTTTATTCCATTTTAAAGCAACAGGTGTTGCAAAGCAGATTTGTTAAAGCTTCTAATGTAGAAGCAGCTGTGTCATGTGGGGTAGGAGGTGGTACTTCTTTCTTCTTCCTGCAGCACTGTAGCCACCCTCCTTGACAGGTGCTTGGTCCTTGGTGCATTTTTGTGAAGGAAACAGGGAATTCCTCATAACTGAGCAAAACATCCATGTGAAATAAGGATAAACAAGAGGATATATTTTTTATCTCTCCTTCCTTCCTGGCTTCTGAAGTGCCGTTCTCCCCTTGACCTCACGTTGTGCCTGTGTGGCTGTGTCCGTGAGCTGATTGGCAGGAGCTCTGCAGTGCTGTACTTTGGATCAGGACAGGGATAAGGCACTTGTGTGGTTGGAGGAGAATTTGTCACATATCTGTTGTGGTGTGGTATTGTATTTCAGTGTGTTGTGACTGGGTGTGTAACATGACCGAGCAGGGTAACCTGAAAGCAGAGCTGTGCTAAAATAGCCCGTTCCTCTGTGTGCTGTGGTGGCTGCTCACATGGGGCAGGCTTATGTGTGCAGCCCTGGCAGGAGGTGCAGAGAGTTTGACAGGATTAGCACATGGTTTTAGCAGCCCTCAGGAAATATGAGCAGAGGCCGGTTGGGATTTTGCCCTCTCTGTGCAGAGGGTCTCGTGCGCTGAGGGGTTTTGGGAAGGTGTAGGGCAAGGGTGGTAATGGGGTTTGCTGCTGGTGGTGCTGCTGCCTTGGCAGCCCCGGGATTTGTGTGCTCATGTCACATGCTGCTGCCAGATGCCCCCACTCATCTCCTGTCCTTGTGTGGCACCTCTACCACATGCTCTGAGCACTGCCTTTTCCTCCAGAAGAGAAGAAAATTGCTTTTCCTAAACTTCAGCAAGAGCCCTTCCACAGACTGGTTCGCTTTTTCTCTCTTTTTACTCCCTTTTTCTCTTTTTTTTTCCTCTCTTTTTCTCTCTTTTTCTCCCTTTTTCTCTTTTCTCTCCTCTTCTCTCTTCTTCCCTTTCTTTCCTTAGGATGTCCTGGTCATGGGACAGAACTGCAGCGTGTCCCCCAGTCCCCATAAGTAGGCAGTGATGCTGGTAGGTGAGCAGGAGTCACTGAAGAGTTTCAGTTTAAAATGAAGACATTTTCATAGGGCTGGATCAGAAGGTTGTGCTGAATCTGTGTTGTATAAAATTGACCGGGTTGATCATTAATGTAATGACAAGGGCAGCTTTGATCTGCAAGTTAATGCATATTCACTGCACAGCTCGGAAATCCTGCTTCAGGAGATGCTACAGAAGAACTTTCATATTATTAGATATGAATCTATAGATTACAGGGATGTAAGTGCAGGAACTATGGATGCTGAAGACTTTTAAGGGGGAAGCAAAGGGCTCAGTAGTTAGCTGCTTTTCATGGGATAGGAGGGGAAGAGGATAGTGAGCAATAGGCAGTGTTTCCATCGGAGTGAAACCCACAGTATATAGCTTAAATAGGGAAGAGGATGTAGAAAATGTATTTTAAGATATTCCCTCTTCTCCTTACCCTTTGCCCTCACATCGGCCAACTGCAGAAATAGTTTGGTTTAGATGGAGTAAGGGCTTCAGTTTTTGGAAATGGCCTCATAGTTTGGTTCTGTGCCTTTATTATGATAGATTTAAGAAACTGCTCCAAGTTCCATACAGACACGTGTGATGAAATGGCCTGTCTCGTTGCATGATCTACTCAAAAATGGGCTTTCATCCTGAGATCATAATTGTACAGATTTCCAAGCAAAAGGGTAAAAAAGATAGACTCTAACCATGTCATACATTTTTAAAGACAGGACCAAACAATTCCCTTTTGAATGTAACAAACAAATTATTTCTCCAACATAAAGGCACCACGAGGTAGGAGAAAGCTTTTGACTGCAAAGGAGCCCATTGAATGTGGAATGCAGGAGCAGGGGGAGGTGGGATGGCAGGCGGCGGTCCAGCAGCTGGTAGGAAAGGTGCATAAAGGCAGAGAAGCAACAGAGGATAAGTGGAAATTTTCTAAAGTATCTGGTAATGGTTTCTTCTTCAAAGCACACAACCCACAAAACAGCTTTAAATAGTTACAGTCCTATTTGCCAAAATTACATTAAAATAGAATTTTGAAGAAATGGAGATGTATAGGTTGGTTGATGGCTTTTAAACCAGAAAGCTGAGAACATGGAGGATGTCTGTGCAGCAGATTCATAGACTAGGTATGTCTAGTGAATGGTTTTGAGGCCAAGAAATTGCAAATTATAAATTGTGCTGGAAGCAGTTGAGTGTGTGTAGACCCTCTAAGGGTCCCCCTTGAGTTTTCTTCCCATTGCCTAAGGTATGGAGCATTTTCTGCAAATTGTTGTTTTGGGGTTGTTTGTCAGCAGCTGAGCATTAAATTCTGTTCCCAACTCAGCAACAGACGTGCTTTTGTAAGAGCTGCTGTACCTCTTTTTGAGTTTGTGCCTCCTGCCATACCCTGTTGTGGAGGTTTTGGTTGTAAATTGATCAAGACAGGGATTATCTCTTCCTAGGGGGATTGTTTGCAGCATGGAGTTTACCCTGCAGTGGAGTTAACCCTTCTCACTGTGTGTACAGAATTGACATAGGGGTGGCTCATACGTGACAATACCACATTGCCCCTAGGTAGGACAGCCACCCCTACCAAGGCACCCTCCAAACCCACAGCTTTTCTGTATGAGTGAGGACAAGACTCAGGTTGTTGACTGAGTTAACTCAGTGCTGGAAACAAGCCCCAAGTAACTGTGCAGCCCCCAGCACATTGCATCTCCCATCTGAGGCCACTGGACTTTTTTGAAATGAAAGTAGTGTTAATTTGAATCTGTCCCCAGTCTTCAGGTCCCCTAAAGAGTGATGCTCATTACTGAAAAAACTGTTCAACTCTCTCAGTCTCCTACAGCAGGATGTAAAGAACGGTCCCATGTTCTCTGAACTGAGTTGAAATTGTGTTGGTATGTTCTGATATGTGTTTTGTGGTAGGAGGCGGGTAAATCCCTCTGATTGTGCCATTCAGTAGACACAGCTTTGTTTATTTTTTAAGCTGGCACAGAAATGCAGGATAAGCTGAGCCGACCACAAGTCATTAAATGTTATGACTTGAATTGAATGCTGAACAGTATTGTTAAAGCATAAAGGGAAACTCTGGAATAAATTAACAGGTCATATAATATCTTGCATTTCCCAGAAATGCAACAGCAGCTACCCATCTCTCTTCAACTACTTTCTCAGCTCAAGGTGAAATATTTCTGCTCCAACTCAAGGCATCCAGGAGTCAGATGTTCGTGTTTGAGCTGGCCACAGCTGTAGCCATGCTCCCTTTGCAGGCGGCAGTGAGAAATGGGAACCACCAGAAGATGGTTCAGCTTATCCTAAGGCAGATGTTTAGAAGATCAGAAGATTTACTCTCAGAAGGTGCCTGTTTGTCTCCACTGAAAGAGTTCCTGTGACCACCATCTCCTCCCAGGTATGGGCAATTATAGCTTCACTGAATTAACTGCTGGTGCTGGTGCACAGCTCTGTACTGCTGTGACAGGAGCAGATGGGGCTGATCACCATCTTCTTGCACCATTGGGATATTGAGAGGAAAAGTATATTAAATGCATAGGGGCTTCTGTTTGCCATTGGTGGATGGCAGGGTTCGTGCTGCACACAATGGATCTGATTCATCCATAATTTATTGCGTAAATTTTCCTCGTGTGAGGAATTCTGTTCTTTAGGAGAACTCCTGTTGTGCACTGGTGGAAGTGGACACAGCTACGTTATCGTGAGGGCACACTTGTGCATCTTTCCTCTCTAAGAGGCTTCAGCAGATCTGAGAAAAAACAATTGTTGTCTTTGCTCCCAAGGGTGATGGTGGGGTCTGGCTCCACACTGATGTGCAAAATCTCAGGGGCTGCCAGAGCTGGCACTGGGGCTGAGCTCAGCCCAGGGTACAAATCCAGATCAAAAGTGGAGCCAGCAGCCCTACCTGCTCTGGGTAATAGATGCTCTTCAAAATAGCCAGTGACCCAGCACTGGAAAGCAAAACCTTCTTTTGGAGCTGGACTTGGTCCATGGACACGTCTTCTTTAGTTGCTCCAGTTCTTTGAGCTGGCTTAGAGAAGAGTTTTACACTTGTATTCTGGAGCAATTGCCTCACATTTATATTTCAACTATTTCTAGGAAGGCAGCAGGCAAACTGCATTGGAACTGAAACTTTTTTTTGTCTGGATAGTCTGCTACAAATTTACATTCATATGTGTAATTCCAGAAACTTTGATTGGAAGGCTGAAGCTCATTGGAGTAGGAATTTCCAGGATTAGACCCTAAAAATATATGTTGTTTTACCAAAAATACATATTACTGCTTAAAATAGCATAGTTCTAAAGCAGTGGCTGGCATCCAAAGCTTGACATCCATATTTCTGTTGCCAGGATATTTTCCCACTAAAAGTGAATTAAAAACATAAAAATCAGTGTCTATTTAGACTCTTCATTATTATTGCTTGGTTAAGTATAAACGATTTGTCAACACATAACAGACACTTGGAGAAGACATTTCCTTGCAATAATACAAATCTGAAATTCTCCTGGCTGCTTCCTAACCTGGCACTCACAGCCTTGGATCTGACTGCACAGCTCAGAAGTTTTGAAACTAGCCTCTGAGCTGGGCTTTGGGTAAAGTTTCTCAGCAGTATATAATTATTCCCATTATACCTGTTGTCAATGATTCATTGACCGCTGAGACATACATACGAGCTATTTTTCTCTTTATGACTTTTTGGGGGGATGATTCACTGGCTATAAGTGTACATTATCATATGACTAAAGAAGGAAAAAAAAGACAAATGGAGTGAAGTGCCACTGAGATTTTCCATATTAAAACACAAAAGAGTTTGGTCAATAAAATAGTGATGTTTCTCCCACATAAAGCCAGCAAACATCTGTAAAGCTTCAGAACAGCCAGAATCCTACAGCTTTCCTTTGCTTTTACACTTCTGCAAAGCAATACAGCAAAATCAGCAGAGTAAAACAAAATAAACACAGCTGGGAAAAGACAGGAGTATATCAGCTTTGTTTTTGAAGGGCTTGGCCATTCTCTGCTCAGGTGTTGGTCCTTCCTTGTTCCACATTAACCCAAATCAGTGATGCCAGAGGAGAGCTCTTTCCTAGCAGTGCCACAGGGAGAACAGGATGGGTTTTTCAGCACAGCTGTGGTGCCCAGGATGCTCACAGCACATCTGTTCTTCTGGGTTTGGCTACAGGAGAGGGGAGAAATCCTGGTCATAGACTCCAGTTGAATGACATCACTCCTGGGAAATGGTGGGGCAGCTCTTGGAAACAAATTTGTTTCATATCAGTGGCTGGTGAAAACCCCAAGCAGTCACAGGACTACCTTGACATCAGTAGCTTTCAGTGCATTTTGTAATGTACAGGCTGACATGAAGATGGGGAGAAAGGACCTTTGAAGGTGCTGACTGATAGAGAAAAAAACCTTTTCCCCTGCAAAAACTGATCGGCAGAGTGAGATGGTCTGTTGAGCAACAGGGAAAATAGATTTATGTGTCACTGTTAGCTTCTGTGAACAAGCCAAAGTGTTCTGGCACAAAACACATGATATTTATTCACAAAAATGTGGAATTAATTGCTATCATCCAGATTTTTTTAATGGGAACATATTTTGTTTTTTGGTTACAATAGTCCTGAGCCTCAGTCGTTGTCAGGAGCGGGACTGCCCTGCCGTGTGAAGGGCCCGACAGGAAACAGTGGTGGGTCCAGGGAGGGAGTACCATGGAAATGTCCAGCCCACGGCAGCTTTGAATGAGGGGAGTTCACTTACATCTTTGTGGAAGTCACATTTATGTCCTAATACGAAGGTCTATTTACATTAGCTTGTTAGCAAGAAAATGACCTCCCAGACATTTTACTTATTTCACTGGCTGTTATATTTAGTTGATTTTCTTCTTCTCTGGCTTTTCTTTTAAAAGCAAAGGAGATTAATTCTCACCTTTCCTCCCCTCTGTCTATATCTGTCTTCATGGCTGACCTGACACATCTTGAAACTGAATCATAGATTTCCTTTGTCTTAGATCCAAATTTTTCTAGCTGGATCTCCCAGGTGCTTGCCAAACACTGTCCTCTAGCCATCTGAGGCTTTGTATCTTCTCCTTCCCCTGCCACACTGTGACCCAAATTGCAGTTTGCACTGGGGCATTCTTTTCTCATCAGAGCCACCAAAACCTCCTCCTCTTATGCCTCTGCTTGTGCTTGACTTTCCCTTTGCTTGGAGCACAGCTTTGCTGTGGGCTGCTTTGGGATAGAACAGCATTCCTTTAGCATAGAAATTACAGCTATCAGTTCTTTCAGCCTATGGTGGAAGGGCCAGGAAAGAGAAAAGGGGCATGAGAAGGAGTGACTGCTA
Source organism: Mystacornis crossleyi (assembly GCA_013400655.1). Taxonomy (NCBI): domain Eukaryota; kingdom Metazoa; phylum Chordata; class Aves; order Passeriformes; family Timaliidae; genus Mystacornis; species Mystacornis crossleyi. Next base: position 108,830 of record VYZQ01020216.1, read on the forward strand.
ATGAAATTTGGGAAGGGAGGCTGAGCTGAGGCAGGAGAGAGTTCTCAGTTACTTAGTTTGACAGGCACTTCCTCTGGGTTAACAGGAAATATTTCTGCTCTCACCTGAACTGGAATTTGGGTTTTTCTCAGTGTTTCTTCACACCGTTATACACCACCAGTGTGAATTGTAGTTATCCCTAGATATCCACTCTCCACTGTCCCCATGGAAATCAGCTACTGGAGATTTTGAGCTGGGCTCAGTGTGGCATATCCACATGTGCTGACTGGTGTAGGTCTGCCAGTTTATGTAAATCTGTGGTCTGTGCTCAGCAGCAGCACTAAACTTTTCCGTATTTCATATTCTTATGTGCATTTGAGGACATAATTTACCTGTGTTTTGCACTCTTCACAGTTTGGCTGCATCTGGAATATCTGCTCCCTCCGTTTCCTTGGTTAATGAAGAGTTGATTCTGTCCTCACGTTGTCTTCAGACACACACAGAAGAAAGATTTTTATCTACAGAGACAGAGATCACAGATATATGAACTATATCAGGAGTGAGCAGGTCATTCTGATGCAATTCCATGGAAACACACAATTATATTTATAGGCACAGCTGAGTAAGGTAATTTGGAGCACAGCTGGCCAGTAGTGGGGATTTTCTCCTCTCTAGTCATTGCCATGGACCCACTGGCTGGAGGAAAGCCCAAGCTGAAAGGGTCATTTACAGGCCAATAAAGGAATATCTGTTGACTGGGAACACCAGTCTCAACAGTTTCAAAAACATGTTTTTCTTCATCTTCTTGGAACACAAGATTACACTTAGTCATCACTTATATGGTTGGACTCTTATGATCTCACAGTTGCAAACCTTTTCCTTTCTTCCTCCTCCCCCTCTCTCTTTTTTTTTTTTTTTTCTTTTTCTGTAGAACCATTTATTAAACATATGTTTTATTCCTGCCTGGGGATTTCCACTCAGTTTTCTGTGGTCAATATTCCAACGCCTAAAGTTGTTCCCAGAGTATGGCTGGGGAGATCTTAGTCAATGCAGCAGGAAAGAAGTCATGCCTGTTCCCTTGCATTAAATAGGTGGGTCAGATTTCCAGCTGGTGTAAATTATCCTGTCCATAGATCTGTTCAGATGGTGGTTACAGCTTCTCCAGGAGACGTGTAGGAGTAAAACTTTGCTAACAGAGGTGCTGAGGGAAGTATTTGGTCCTTGTGAGGATGTGTTCACTTTGCCAGAGCACTGTCTGGGTTGGCTCAGTTGGAAAGGAGGGTGCTGCAGTGCCTTGTCCACTCAAGTAAGTGCTGTATGAAAGTTCATGACAAATCTGGATTTGTCTGGTCATGTTTTCCAAACCTTTTTCACCATCTCCTAGAGTGTTGACTCTTGCCTACAGTACCACTAAGCTTTCTTGGTGCTGCAGCAAATCACTGAGTCTGGGTAAAGCTGTCCTACATATCTAAATGATGCCTTTGTTTCTGGAGAATTTCCATTAGTTTATCTCAATGATGCATCCCTTTCCAGGCAGAAACTCTGTCAGCTTCTCTACTTCCCTGGTGAAATACTGATACACAAGTCACTGCTTTATCCTCTCACCCCAAACTCATTATTTAAACCCATCTTCATTATACAGTGTTATTATTGCATTTACTGGTGCATCTGGAAGGCTTAAAACTCAGACACACAAAACAGAGTAAAACAATTTGTTCTGCCCCAGTGATCTTCCTGGTTGCTAGAGACTTCATCAGCAACTTCCAGCTCCATTTACTCACCAATTAAACCAAATCCTTGTCATTTAATAGCTCTATGTAAATACTTGCTTGGAATAAATTTTGCTGTCTGATGTTATACTGTGATGTACAATTTCAATTGATACAGCTAAAACGTATCCAAGCTTTGAATGATTTTCTTGTGACGTGCTGTGCTACGACATTCAAATTGCTGTTGTATAATGATGACTAATTCCTTAACTAAAGTCCATCAGTAAAATCTCAGCTTTTTATCTTACTCTTTTGAAGTAAAAAATAACCATTATTTCATCTCCATAACACCGTTTATCTTTTATCTCAGCCCAGTCCTACCGCACAACTATTTACCAGCATCTGTAGTATGATTTTTTCTTATATATTTATTAAGAATTGAGTCTTAAGTGTTGCAATTGAGTTGTCACCGTATGGGTTACCTGGTGACTACATCCTCAGCACAGTGCTAGTGTAACCTTGAGGAAGGTTTTCATGATTTCTGGTGGGGAAAGTCTGTCTTTTAGGATTTCACTGCTCTCAAGCTCCATGAACTTCTAACTAATTTCTGTTTGGTCTCAGGAGAGTGAGACATTTCTGCTGTGCTCTCTTGGAGAAGTTGTAATCTGAAGGGATGTATTTTGGTTAAGAGTAGAGGCCAGCAGGTAGCTGCTCTTGGAACTGCTCAAGAGAGGTACCTGAAAATGCAGGTAAAGGCACATCTCTAGTCCTAGGTGTGTGTGCTTGGCTGTGCCCTTGCCTTGGCCTACACGTGAGAAGTTGGCCATTCCTGGAGAAGTGAAAGGCTGCACCTTCATCCCCCTGTACGAGGACTGTGCCACTTCCCTTGTTCACTGTTGCAGTGGGGAGGCTGC